>CABFWB010003065.1:75730-88845 GCA_902151455.1 Timema bartmani
AAAATTAAATGTGTTTTTTTAATTATTCTTAAGACAATATGATTGTCATATTTTGTATAATTGATCAACCAAATATGGCACTTTTAATTCTATTATTAGAATCTTAAAAAATTAACAAAATTTGATGATTACTAGATATATACATTAACTTCAGAAGTGGAATTATATACATTAATCCAAATGTTTTGTTGGGACTTTTTTCCGTATCATTACTCCACATTAATAGTTTTAAAACAAAAACAAAACAAAAAATACAATGAGAAAAAGTTGAGGATCAAAGGTAAACTTAAGTGATCTTGGTAAATGACTCTATGAGGTCGCATGGCCGTGTGAGAGGATCACATTTTTATTTAATTTTAATAATTTATAGTTTGTTACGGTTCTTTTGAAACAAAATAGAGAATATTTACAAACGCAAACACATAATTAAGCCAATTTAAAAGAAAGTTCCAACAGACCACTTGAATAAATTCTAATATAAAGGAATTTTCGAATATAAATATCGCAAGTGTATTTTATTGTAGTTATAATGTCAATTTTACTATTAATACTAAGCGGCCCTGTGGTATAGTGTTCAGTGTACCTGGCTATGAACCTAGTGGTCCTGGGTTCAATTCTCGGTTGGCACGTTGACTACGGCATTTTTCCCAAAAGAGAAACCACCCTAACGGTCACCAGGGTTTGGTTAGTTAGGTTTAAGTTAGGTTAATATTTTCCACACCGTCATACCCAGTCACCATTACCTCATCTCATTGGGAAAGCACCTCCACAGAAAGGATGTACTATTAGTACATTCGGGCATTCCCTGGGCAACGGTACACTAGTACTGGCTAATCTTTCCACTACTGGGCTACGAGTGATGTAGCCCAGACGTGCAATATTACTATTAATATTATTAAATACAAAAACCTTTATAATATTAGTTATCAGTTTAAGAAAAATTAGGTTTATTTTTAGTAAAAATTTGGTAGCAATAACATATTTGTGATAAAGGATAAAATTATAAATAGAGATGGTTGGTGTGTGCATTTTTGATATTTTACTCACCAAAATATTGGTCAATATCCAGATTATAATAATAGCCCTATATTGATTAAGTAATAAATATTTATTTAAAACTTAAATTTAAACGTACACTACATTTTATGGTATATGAGAAATTTTAATTTAATAAATTACAAGAGTTAAAATTTATCTTATTATAAGTTATAACCAAAATTATTATTAGCTATTGAAAATACATAATTTAATTTATGTTAGAAATAGTTACCAATTTTGTTCAAAACGTGTATTCGAATAGTGTTATAAATGGTTACGATAATGATTTTTTTGTAAGACTTATCAAGGCATAGTTTAGAGGTAGCTGATATTTGAACATTTTATCGTAGACTATATGAGAAGTTATAAACCGTACTATATATTAATTTACTATTGTTTAGGTAAGCATGATGTCCGAATCTATTTCTGACAATTTAAGGGACTTTTAAAGTGGGATGGAAGAAGTGCGAGTTAAGTTAAGTTCAGTGTTTTTGCATTTTTTTAAAGCAAACGATTATTTTTCACTTAAATAAATAAAATATTACCCCAACAGAAACAAAGATTTTAATTTTCTACACATTGTAGGCCCAACAATCCTTAAGTATCTGTATTGAGCATAAGGGTATTCGATGAGAAGCTTTTTTAAGTGTAGAGAAAGAATTCCAATCAAATCCCAGGACACCCTTGTCAGATATTTAAAAAAAACTGTTGAGATTACCATATTTGGATAAATAAACTCGGTGCTTATATTGGAGAAATATTTTAACTGTTTTTCTATAAGAAAAACTTACCCTTAATTCACGTTGTCTACACTACCACATTTAGGTAATTAGATCATCATTATTTTATTACACAATTTTATAAGTGTATAATTATAAGCTATAAATATTTAATCAATGATTTCAAATCATCACATTTCACCAGATATAAGGGCTCAAACTTGCTATATTATGCTTTTTGCCTACCATTGTTAAGGTTAAGTAATAATTGTAGGGTGGTGAAAAATAGTACAACTATAAATTCATGCGAGGTGTACGCAATGAAATACCTGTATTTATATTTATATTATAGTATCAATAATACTATTATTTCATTAAAATATTTTTATTTATAGTAATATTATTATTTTAAAAAACATGTGTTTCCATACAACTCTAGTTATACTATATTTCAGTTCCATACGTTAATTACCTACTTTATCTAAAAATGGTACGCAAAAAGCATAAAATTGCAGGTTTGACCCTTTATAACATGTGAACTGTGTTAATTTGAAATAATTGACTCACAAGTTATAGATTATAATTATGCACTTGTTAAAATTGTGTGGTAAAATATTGATGGTTTAGTGAATTTAAGCACCCAGTATTATTGAGCTTATCGTTTAAGTCCTCCAATAACTTTGATCGGTGTTCTGTTGATTCCTCGGTGACTGGTGTCTTAGCTTATATTATTTTGTCTGTGAAATATAAATCACTGTTCTCTACACTTAATAATGAAGAATCTTAAGCAATTATATATTAAACACTTTCAGTTTTAATTCATAGCCTAAAGATAATAGTTTTTTTTTAATTCACATAGAGAGAAATTGTTGTAATTGAAAAAATTCTATTTTTCAATCTTGACAATTTACGTGCACCTTAAATAAAGGATTTTTTTCCGTACCGATATCTGTCTGTTCTTGGAGCTACAGTCAAAACAGTTTGATTAATATCATTAAACCTTGATACATACCTCGAGATAAAATCATGATTCTATGCTAACTTTAAAATTAATGGTAGTTTACTTGTTTGTAAAAATGGAAATCTGTGGAGGGGTTGACATTATATATAATATATATATATTCTTCATGATGCACATGATAATTTCTATGAGTAAGAGTGAAAGAGACTACCAATTTTTGCCTGAGAAGGTATTTTCACATACCTTCCAGGGTTCACTAACATGCCACAATTGACATGGGACCAATGTATTTATTTCCCATCCGAAGGAAGTTATAGTACACATTTTTATCCCTCAAAATACTTTGACCCCGTCTGAGTTTGAACCAATCATCATCGGGTCCTGAAGCATACATGATAGATCATAGGGTATACTATTGTTTTTCACGGAATAACTTATTTTATTGTTGCTTACTTGTGAATATTTTTTATGACTACAACAAATTCGTTCAGAATTGATATAATAAAAGGATTTTTATCAAATTAATATGTTTGTTTTTTCGAGGAATATTAATTAAAGGCTAATTTAATGATAGCCTAAAGTTGAAAATTTTGTTCTTATTGTATGAGACAATATGCACGGTAAAGTTATTTAGTTTTTTTTTTCCTTTTAAGGTGACTATAGATATATAATTTTATATTTAAAGTAGTCATACAAATAATATGTTTTTTAGCGTATTGCATCATTGACCAGGATATATATAATCTAGTTCGGTCGCCTGTCTCTGTACAATTTTAGCCGCTCTGGTGTCCCAGGGTACACCTTGGAGGTTGTCTACATGTCGTACCTTCAAAGAGATGATGTTATGATATGATTATGAAGGTGTGGAGACAGAAGTGAACTACCAACTTAAGCCTAATAAACCATATATTGCTGACTGTTGGAATAATTCTTTCGGTAAAAATACCCATAGTATCAGCTGGGAATCGAAACCGGGACTTCTTGATTCGTGGCCCAGTACTCTGACCACTATACCACGAGACTGGTTTGCTAATATTTTTTAGTATAATATCAGTACATTATTGAAACCAAGATAAATAAGTAAATATGTTAGAATAAAATATTTGTTGAGAATTAGTATGAAAAAGTAGTTATAAAGTTGATATCATTTAGAAAAGTCTAGCCAAACCTGCTGGACGTTAAAAAGTGATTTTATAAAGAAAACTATACCTGATCACACAATTATTCGGATAATTAGGACGCCTCAGGCTCTTAGACTCCCGGTGATCTTAGTAACGAAAAGAGTACCAATAAACACATATTGTGAAAAAATCCATTTTATTATTCACTTGGAAACCAGCTATGAGGGGAAACAACTCCAAAGGCCGTCGGTCGATGATGAACCCTAGCCATCAGAAATGTTGATAGAGCTATTCTTGACCACTATTGTACAGTAGAATAGGCCAAGAATATGTGTAGAACATGTTGTGATTTCCTGAAACATTTATGGGGGAAATTACTTTATATGCCTTATTAAAGATGGTAAAGTATGTCATTAACCTCATTAGTGACAAGGACATTCACACCGATACTACAATCTTGATATTATAACAAGCCAGACCTTTATATAAAACTGCTTAGCCTGTCAAACTGTTCACGCCAACCTGTTATAAGTCACTTAACTTCGAATGAATGAATATGACAGGCAAGTATACATGTATAGTGTGTAAATATTTTATTAACTATGGCTATTATATCCCATATCTTCAACATAAAGTTGTTGATGGCGGTGAATTGAATAGTTAAACCTTGCCTTTACATTATCTACATTTGTGACTACCATAAAAAGGTAGAATATGACAGACATTTAAGTGACTAAAATTACTTTAATATATTCATATGTTGAATAATTTTGATGTGTTTTTAGTTTCTCGCTATCTTACAGGTAGGGAAAGTATTGTGATCGTCAAAAAAATTAAACTCAAGATTTTGCTGAATCTTGACGTTTCATGACCCTCCGAATCCGAAAAAGTGGTTTTTGAATTTCCATCTGTCTGTCTGTCTGTCTGTCTGTACCTCCGACTAGAGCCTAAACTATTTTACCGATCGGACTAAAACATGGAATCTAAGGTTTTTATAGGGTTGCCCCGAAGGGTTTTTGGAATTGGATATCTAACCCTAAAATGAAGGGTAATTTACTGAAGGACAAAAAGAGAAAAGGTCGATTTTCTCAGAATCGACTGTAACAATTTTGATTAAATTTCATTTCTAAACATTTATAAAAAAAAGGCTACTTTCAATATATCGGCAAAATTACTTTAAGGGCTCCGGTCCGATGCGTAAATTATCATTTTTTATCATATCTCCTAAACTATTTGAGATATGATATTAATTATTATTACAGATATGTAGATATATTTATAATACAAATATTTTACTCAAAGTATATTTTTATAAAACCAATAACTTTCAAGCTATACGGAAATATATATATTTTTTAACTTTTAGAAAACAAAAGGTAGGTTATTACGACCGTAAAAAAAATCTAACTTGAATTGTTGATGGATGTCAACCTCTCATGACACCCCAAACCCTAAAAATTGGTCTTTGCAATACCATCTGTCTGTGTTTCTGTTTAAATTTAAAATCAAGAGTAATTTAATAAAGAGCAAATAGAGAAAAAATCGATTTTCTCAAATTAGTTTCTAAGAATTTTGATTAAAATTCGTATCTAGGCGTTGATTAAGATTATAAATAAACTGGCTATTTTCATTTTTCCATGAAAAGATACTTTACAGAAGCGAACATTTCCGTATCTCCGCAACTATTTGAGATACTAAATAACTTATCATTGTAAAATTGTAGTACTATTAAATATAAAAAACTTTTATAATAAATATATTTTTTATAAAACCAACAGTTTCTGAGATATTGGCAAATATATTAATATAATTTTGTGAGGTTAGTTGTAAAGAGATACTACTTAAGTTTTAACGAAATAATTCTTCAATGCCATAGAGTAATTAAATATAAGTAAGTCTCTCAAAAAGTTTATGTTATTTTTCCTTAGAAATCTTAGGAGAAATGTTTGTACAACAATTATCTATCTCCATTTTAGACTCAATGGTTAGTATTTACATTTTGTATTGGTCAAAATTTATAAATGAGAATTTAATAGGATGACATGAAGATGTGCAACATCTAATAAAATGTTGAAAAATTTAACTGAAAGTCGAAATTTTAATACGAAGTGGACCCAATATTGATCTTTTGTATCGGTCCAAACATACAAATGAGGACTTTAATCCATTAGAAATAAAATTATAAAATTTAAAACCGGGAGTCAAAAAAGTTTTACATAAATATAGTGCAATTTATGCTTGGGTTTACTAGTGTATATTATTTCGTTTCACATATATTACGAGTTTTGAGTAAATATCTTCATTTTTAAACAATAGAGCGAGAAAGTCCGTGTGGTGTTCTGTACCATTTATTCAATCCACGTCTATATAACCACCAGGGCTATACAAAATAGACATGGACAAGAAAGGTAGAGTTTAGAGGACGTGTACTTGCATTTGCGTGAAGGAAGAGATGTAGAACTATTTTGTAAAAACCTCCTCAGTGCAACCTACTGGGATTGAACCACAGTCTCCCCATCATCAGCAGTCTAGTCTATTGCGAGAGTGACGCTTTAGACCGTTCAACCACTAAAGCAGGTGTTTAAAAGATTAATGTCGGGTTAGTATTTTAAGCCTAGCTCTGTGAGCAGTTTTTCTTTATTGCTTCATGGGTGAGGAATTTCATGTTAGAATCTATTACTTTCTCATACAGAGGAAGTATTGAAAGCGTGACAGCTGTCTACCTTGAGATCATGATTCACCTCGTATTATATTTAATGATACCGATCTTAGAAAGCGGGGCTTACAACAATTTTTTTTAGGATCTTTCTGAAATTTCTCTAAAATGTCATTAACGATATAGTTTTTAGTGGTTATCTGGGAATTGTTTCACATGGTAAAATAATAATGAACATATTACCTTTTTTTTAAAAGGAAAATTGATATAGTTTACTGACTATCGATTTCTAAACATTTCAAATATTTCAAAAATATCTTTAGAGATTTTGGCCAAACGGATGTATGAGAAATGCTTTAAATGATAAATAAGGATTTGTTTTACTTAATATATATGCTTAAATATTGAGACTATTTCGCTTAGAATTCATACTTGAAGAATCTTTCTTATGACTATCAAAAATAAATGGTACGGAACTCCACACGAAATTTCTCGCTATAATGTTTAAAAATGGAGATATTTACTCAAATTTCGTAACATCATATAAACTAGTGAACCAAAGAGAAAACTGCGCTATACATACCTAAAACATTTTTTTACTCACGGTTTAAAATTTTATAATTGCATTATTAAATAATTAACGTCTTCACTTTATGTTTGGACCAATAAAAATATCTATATTGGTTCTCCAAGGGTCAAAACTTCGTATTAAAATTTTGACCTACAGTTAAAATTTTCCTCATTTTACTGGGGAATACACAGCTTATGGTTATCGCATTGCTATTAAATTTCTCTTTTATAAATTTAGACAAATAAAATAGGTAAATATTGACTGTTAAGTCTAAAATGAGATAGATAGATCATTGTTGTACCAGGGGTGGATCCAGGGTGGTGTGGGGGGCGCGCGCCCCCTTCAAGAAATTAAGCCAATTAAATCAATGTTTAAGTCACAACTAGTTTTATTTTCACTTAATACTCTCTTACTAACCAAATGTTTAAAAAATGTTATTGATATTATTATTAAATTATGAATACACGGTATTTATTATTAATACTTAAGACAGTCACATTAAGTATTACAATGGTTAAAATAGGTACTAATGAAATAAACCAAATTTAAGTTACGCGTCCGGGGTTCAATCCTCGGTCCCGGCACAGATTTATCTGATTGCCAAACCCTTCCTTCACCTCTGACAAGACGTGTATTAATCACATCTTGTGAATGTGAGGAATGCCAGGCCTCTACCGTGGTTCGGATTCCACTTTAAACTGTAGGTCCTCCATTTCATCTCACAATCACCCTACCATTAAACATTAGCGTAAGTGCGTATAACCCGAACGGGTAGTAAGACGCAGTGCTAATAATAATAATAATAATAATAATAATAAGTTACGCACCTCTCACCTTGTTGCACTAACCTTGTTTAGGTTTAAATTTATTTAATCATTTTTATTATTACTATTTCAATGATTAATATTCAATAAAGACCTTTAAAATAATTCATTTTTAAATAACGTGCTTTAAACAAAATCTTTGAATAATACCACACACACAACGTGTTAGTATGGCTTATTGGTAACATTTTGATTTATAATGAGAAATAACTTATCTATACTATTGAGTGGGGTTAAAGTTCGATTGTTCGAGATCTGAATAATTTCATCTAATTTTGTCTAATTGATTGAATAATTAAAAACTATTTATATAATCATATTCTGAAAATTGAAAAATGACACCTGGACACGGGAATCGAACCCGGGACCTCTGGCTTAGTACGCCAATGCTCTAACCACTTCGATTCCCGTGTCCAGGTGTAATTTTTCAATTTTCAGAATATGATATCTAGATGGAGTAATTCCCACTAATAATCATAAATAATTGCTCTAGCTATTAATTCTTATTTATATAATAATTGTTATAACGTTTAAACTTATGTCACTCTTAATAATCACTATTTGTTGGTGTTCTTATTATTTGCTTTTAATAAATTTCAATACTAATTGCAAATTTGGAGTTATCCTCTTCATTAGAGGATTATTCTCAAATTTAACGTTACACTGAAAAATTACTTAAAGATTTACTCTCAAATTTTAAATTATTTTGTGTGAAAATGTATTGAGGTGCCTGCTCCCCTCCCCGACCCGATCCCGATGGGAGCACCCACGTCCCTACCCCCTTCTAGAAAATCCTGAATTAGCCCCTGTGCTCTATAAACATTTCCCCAGAGAGGTTAAAGGAAAAATAACATTAATTTCTTGAAATACTTACTTATTTAACTATTCTATGGCACTAGAGAATTATTGCGTTTAAACTTAAGTAGGATCTCTTCACAATTAAAGCTCACACAATTAAAATAATATATTTGAAAGTATTCAGAAACTATTGGTTTATTAAAAATATATTTCAAATATATTTTTTTTCTTTTTTAGTACTACAATTTTACAATGCTATGTTGTTTAGATTCTCAAATAGTTGAGGAAATATAGAAATTTCGCTCCTGTAAAGTACCCTAAAACTCATCGTCATGGGAAAATGAAAATAGCAATTTTATTTATAATCTTAATCATAGCGTAGATATGAGTTTTAATTAAAATCGTTATAGCCGATTTTGAGAACATTGAATTTATCTCTTTTCACCCTAAGGAAACTACCCTTAATCTTAGGGTTGGATATCCAATTCCAAAAATTCCTCCGGGTAACCCTATGAAAGCCCCAGATACCAAGTCTTAGCTCAATTGGTAAAATAGTTTAATCTCTAGCCCGAGGTACAGACTGACAGTCAGATTGACAGACAGACGGCATTGCGAAAATCACTTTTTCGGATTATGAGGATCATGAAACGTAGACATTCATCAAAATCTCGAGTTACATATTTTTGACGATCACAATACTTGCCCTACCTGTGAGGTTGCGAGAAAGTGAAAATACTGATAATGGGTTCCCCAGGGTCAACACTTTGTATTAAAATTTCGATTTAAAATTTAAAATTCTCAACATTTTATTAGGAGTTGCACATCTTATGGTGATTCTATTGGTATTAAATTCCTAATTTATAAATGTCGACTAATATAATAGGTAAATATTGACTATTGAATCTAAAATGATAGAGACAGATTATTGCTATACAAACATTTCTCCTAATGGGTTAAAAGAAAGAGAACATACACTTTTTGAGTGACTTACTTATTTCTTACTCTATGGCATTAGAGATTTATTGTGTTAAAACTAAAGTAGTATGTATCTCTTTACAACTAAAGTTTACAAATTTGTATTAATACGCATATTTTCCAATATTTCAGAAACTATTGGTTTTATAAAAATATATTTCATATAAAAGTTTCTAATTTTTAACAGTACTACAATTTTGCAATGATAAGCTTTTCCGCTTCTGTAAAGTACCCTAAAAGTAATTTTCATGGTAAAATGAAAATAGACAGTTTGTTTATAATCTTAATGAACGCCTGTATACGAATTTTAATCAAAATCGTTAGAGCCGATTTTGAGAAGATCGATTTTCCATTTTCGCTCTTTACCAAACTACTCTTAATTTTAGGGCTAAACAGACACACAGACAGACGGCATTGCAGAAACCACTTCTTATGGTTGGGGGGTGGGGTGGGGGGTCATGATAAACACACAGACAGACGGCATTGCAGAAACCACTTCTTATGGTTGGGGGATTGGGTGGGGGGTCATGATACGTCGACACCCATCAACATTTTAGAAAAGATTACTTTTTACCGTCGTAATACTTTACCTTTATGTGTTGAAAAAGTATATATATATATTTGCGTATAGCTTGAAAGTTATTGATTTTATAAAAATATGCTTCAAATTAAAAATTTGTATTATAATAGATCTACATACATACAACACAAGTAATTTCATATCTCAAATAGTTTCAGGGATATGATAAAAAATTAGAATTTACGCATCAGACCGGAACTCTTAAAGTAATTTTGCCGAAATATTGAGGATAGCCGTTTTATTTATAGTATTTATAAATGCTTTTAAATTATTACTATTAGCACCGAGTCTTACTACCCATTCGGGTTAGGTGCACTTACGCTAATGTGAAATGGTAAGGTGATTGTGAGATGAAATGAAGGACCTACAGTTTAACGTGGAATCCGAACCACGGTGGAGGCCTGGCATTCCTCAAATTCACAAGTTGTGATTAATACACGTCTTGTCAGAGGTGAAGGAAGGGTTTGGCAATCAAATAAATTTGTGCCGGGACCAAGGATTGAACAAGCTTTTAAATTAAATATATATAAATCGTAGAGCTGATTTTGATAAAGTCGATTTTTTTTATCATTTTTTCCTTCAGTAAATTACCATTAATTTTAGGGTTCGATATCCAATTCCAAAAAACTCCGGAACAGCCTTATAAAACCCTAGATACCAAGTTTAAGTCAGATCGGTAAAATAGTTTATCCTCTAGTCCGACGTACAGACAATCAGATAGACGGAAATTAAAAAAAAAAACTTTTTCGGATTCGGGGGTTTATGAAACGTTGAAATTCATTAAATTTCGAGATATCTCTTTTGACGATCACAATACTTTCTCTACCTGTAAGATTGCGAGAAAGTAAATATGTCTTTTTTTCATAGGAAAAAATTAATAAGTGGTATGCGGGTACTAGAAAATTCGAGTTTGAGTCAAGTTTTATCAAATTCTTGATCATAGCTCAAAATTTTTTTTAAAAACTTGAAACTTTCTATCTTTTTCTCGAAAATTCCTAGTTTAAATAATTTTTATTCAATTTTGAGATATAATATCATAACAAGTAGTGTCCCTCAATATTTATTTTTGTCTAATTAAAAATATATTATTTTACAATTCTATTAAATTTATTTGAAAATTCTAATTTGTGTTATTAAAAATTTGTTCACAAAAAAAAGTTACAAAAAATTATATTTTTACTTATTTATTTAAGCATGGATCTAATGCAGAAATTTTACTTGAAATATTTACTGTCCCAATATTGCTATATACTATTCTAACTAAAAAAAACTATTTTTATTCAAACGTGCCTCGAATTAAAATATGTCTACTTGCAAAGTCCTAAATTTAACTGAATGTAGTTTACTGATAAGCGATTTAAAAAAAAATCTATTCATACCCCTCCACTAATCACTTTTAGAGCAAGCTCTTGAAACCTCTCTTGGCCCCTCAACTCAAAAAGCTTGTCTTGATTTGTGAATAGCAGTGCAGTAATAAAGGGCTTCCATACATACATATCAAAGCAAGAACATTCGTTATAGGAACTAAACTAGAACACTCACGAGATGACGGAAAACCGCAGTACCAACTTTCAACTGACCGTAAGTTCCTGATCAATTACCGCTGAATACTTATAATGGATCATGTTCCTATACCACCCTTCAAACCCCCCTTCCCATTGATAGTTATCACTCATGCAATTAGGCTAAGTGGATATACCAACGACAAGTAGGTATACTGATCTATTTACTCCATGCGATAATAACTGTTACATTAATTATTATAGAAATGACAGGTCACGTTGATTCGGGTATATGTCATGATCCTTTCACTTTTTCTACCGGATGAAAATTGCTTGATTGATTGTTTGATGCAGTTCAAGTCTTTGTTACACGAAACATTTTGGACCAACGAATACCAGTTAAAACAAGGATACTTTAATGGCTCCATCTAATAATTTTAGAAGAAATACCAAAATTCGTGAAGGGCAACAAACGATTGTGATTGATCTCCGAAACACTTGAATAACTAACGCCAGCTCTAGCCTAGCGTGAAGATACCATTCCTTAATACTCGTCCGACTGTCAGCTAATTTGTACTAATTAGGTGTGGATAATGAAGATATAAGTTGGAGGAAATTTAGCCTGACCTGCGTGGGTATTATAAGGAACAAACCACACACGACCGGGATTCGATCACTGAACCTACCATTGCTGTTAAAAACATACAAGATGAGACTGACGCTTTAGTCCGTACACCCATTTGTGCGGATGATTGATAAAATATACTTTTGTTTTAACCTTTCTGGTGTAAACTCGAGCCTCAGGTATTGATTGATCACATGACCAAGCTATATGTTACAACCCTTGGTCCTGTCAATCACAGAGTAGCATGGAAAATTCGCACCTCTTTACGGTCATTAGCCTAGGATCGAACAGGAGTCCTCTTAACTTGAAGTCAAGTGATATAGTCCTATTATTTATTCAGAAATAAAGTTTCAAAACATATTTTAAGATTTTGACAGCTATCTCTCCCAACGAAAAATTAATATTACTCGATTTTCTTACCAATAGTATTTTTAAAGGTATTTTATCCTACCGGTGTCCTACTATGTGGTAGAAATCTGATGGGAAACTGTTCTTCCAGATGGTTATTCGTAAGAAATAAAGGAAGCTTGTCGTGTCTGAATGAGAAAAAATACTTCAGTATAAATTGAGAGAAAAGCTACTGAATACAATTAATAAAAATTATGTATTGCTTTTTGTCAAAGGCTTAAATTATATTAAAAAATTAATTACATTTAGAGTTTTTCGATGACACGCTAATAAATATGGTCCAGTAAGTTAAAGCTCAATTTTTGTATTCCTGTCATAGATAAAATGTAACAACATT
>CABFWB010003066.1:10060-26678 GCA_902151455.1 Timema bartmani
TTCATAAATGAAATTTAATCAAAATCGTTAGAGCCGATTTTGAGAAAATCGACTTTTTCTCTTTTTTCCCTTCAGTAAACTACCCTTAATTTTAGGGGTAGATATCCAATTCCAAAAACCCCTCGGGGCAACCCTATGAAAACCCTAGATATCAAGTTTCAGCTCAATCGGTAAAATATTTTAGGCTCTAGTTGGAGGTACAGACAGACAGACAGACAGACGGAAATTCAAAAACCACTTTTTCGGATTCAGAGAGTCATGAAACGTCAGGATTCATCAAAATCTCGAGTTCGAATTTTTTGACGATCACCATACTTTCTCTACCTGTAAGATAGAGAGAAAGTAAAAAGTCCGTGATAACATATATCTAGAATAGGAAACAAGAAAAAGGTAAAATTAAAAGGCAAGTCAATGTTTTTAAGGTGCATAATTATATTAAATTGACTGTGTAAACTCGTCAGAGAAAGAGGGGAAGGCTTATCAACACATAGACATGGAGCCTCTCAGGGCGAACTGCTCATTTTCTTTCCTCACTTTCTATTTCGTACATTGGCGTCTTAAGTGTGATAGTGCTTAGACTGCTTAGGTGCGTCAAGTTAATATGCAATCCGCTTTGCAAAATAGCTTCGAAATCTCCAAGTAGGTGACGTCATTAAATGGAGAGAAAGAAATCCTGGTCAAATTCTGCGATTCTCACCACAAGACATATACGAACTGTGGGGATTACTATGTTCAAGCAATTAAACAAAAACGTAGGCCTATAAACTGAAGTAATACCCAATTAATTTTGTTTGTAAATATATACATATATTTACAAACAATATATATATATATTCATTAGAAATTTTTAAAAAAAGACCTTAAGTTGGAATGGAAGGGAACGCGATAAAAGGCCAGTATTTATGCAATTTTTATGACCAATAAAAATTATTTGTCCAAAGTAAATCAAATATTGCTCCGGTATCAACAAGGAGTTTAATTTTCTTCAGATGTTTATGTCAACAGTTCTTGAATATCTGTCATGAGCATGGTGGCATTATCAAAAAAACTTTTTAAATTAAGAGAAAAAGTTGTCATTAAATTCCAGTACACCCTTGACAGATATTCAAGAAATTTTGAGGTCACCATGTGAAGAAAACTAAATTCTATGTTCGTAATAAAGCAATATTTTATTTATTTTGGCAAAAAAAAAAAGTTTTTCCATAAAAACTGCAAAAACATTGGCCTTTCCTCACGTCCCACCTTAACTCACATTCTTAAATTCCACCGTAACACATATAAACCCAATTGTACAGTTTTGTTTTGTGTTACCAAAAGCCACTCAAGGTAAACCTGCCCCCCTTCTCTCACAACCCCCACCACACTCCTCTTTCCTGAAATGAGAAACAGTTTTACGTTCTTGTCCTTTATTGATAAAGCTTAAAAGAGAGTGTAAAATGTATAGCGAGCATCATGATGAGGCCTTTTCCTTTATACCATTGAACCAGCTCACCTTGAATGTAGTAATCTCAAGTAAACATTTTAACAAAACAACTTCATTATAAGGTTTAACGTTATGAACTAGAGATGAATAGAGGAAAATAAACTAAACAAATACATAATAATTTCACGTCTTTAAATGGCGAGACTTGGTAGGTCAAGCTTTTCAAACAGGATAATCTTCATCATGTCACGAGCATTACGACGGATTATGACATACAGGAAAGAACGCTTTTAATAGTTTAAGAAGAAGTGTTTAGTAAGAGTCATCTATGAGTAAGGGAGAAGAGATGATTCAGAGCAAGTGACGACTTTGTAATAATAGCACAGGTGTTTAACTTCCGAAAGTTATTCAGTACAGAGCCAAACTGGCATAAGTCCACTTAGAGGAGTTGGCATGTCTCGTTTTATACGATTTGAAATATCAAAATAGGTTATATACCATTTTTTATTTTCTCCTGTATAGAAAGTATTGTGAAAGTGTAAGTTTTTTTCCCTCCCTCGGGATGATGAATCTTTACGTGTTATGTGCCCTCAAACCCCAACCCCAAAAAGTGGGTCTTGCCATTCCTTACGTCTGTCTGCTCATGGGTCCACAGACGAAATAGTTTGATGTATTAATTTCAAACCTAATATTTTGATGTTATATATTAATAACTAGGGACTTTTTATTTATTTCATTCTTGCACTCAGATTAAAGTAGTTTACTGATGATTGATTTTTGAAAACTCGATTGTTCTTCAGGGTGTCCAGCCAAACTAAATTTTTAAATTCCCTCACTTTTACAGGTTTTTCAGATCCAATTTACTTTTATCTATACTATTATATATCATCAGTATTAAGTATATTACGAAAATAATTTTTTAAGATCACAGATTAATATAGTGGTTTTTTTTCTAGATACATACACATTCTGAAATTGTGCCACTCAAGGGGATTAAACGATTTCCGTCTCCGGGTGAATGGAAAAGTGTTATTTTGACTATTGTGAATCAAAATATGAGGCTTTTTATAGACAAAATTTAAAAATTCCAGAAATTTAATAAAATTCCCTGACTTCCAGCCCACTGGACACCCTGTTATTTTAATTGATTTGAGGTCTAACCACACATATAAGGGCCGGACGCGGTCCGGCTGACATACGCCGCCCGGTTCACGATTAGTACGACAGAACTGAATGGGTTGTACACACACCACCGTCACGTCTTAGTACAGTGCCCGGGAACAGGCCGAAGCAGTTTTGTTTACTTTTTCTCGGGCCCGGCCGTGGCTTTGATCAGTTAGAGCAGATTCCAGAATGGAAGGACTCCAGTTTCAGTAATAGCTTCTGAAATGTTGACTGCCTCATTCTAAAATACTCGCTAAACTTTGTTTCGTCATCCATCAAATGAGGATACAAAGTCACAAACTCCCCTTCCACTGGGCTACTTTTCCATACATTGTGAACTCACATCCTTCGTTTCAATATTTTAACTCTTTTAACCTCCCCCTCGGGTGCACGTCAGTTGGCCTAAAGTGTATGCCAAATGACTTTAGGCCAATTGACTTTTAGGTCTACTTACTTTAGGTCAAATTACTATTAAGCTAAATGACTTTGGGCCAGTTGACTTTTAGGCCAACTGACTTTTGGGGCAATTGACCTTTAGGTCTACTTACTTTAGGCCAATTGACTTTTAGGTCTACTTACTTTAGGTCAAATTACTTTTAGGCCAAATGACTTTTAGGCCAAATGACCTTTAGGCCAAATGACTGGGCTAATTGACTTTTAGGCCAAATGACTTTTGGGGCAATTGACCTTTAGGTCTACTTAGTTTAGGCCACATGACTTTGGGCAGTTGACTTTTAGGTCAATTGACCTTTAGGTCTACTTACTTTAGGTCAAATTACTTTTAGGCCAAATGACTTTAAGCCGAATGATCTTAGGCTAACTGACATTCAGTCTAAATTTTCAGACTAATTGAGTTTAGGCTTTCAAACGCATCATATTCTCTTCTTCTAAAGCTAGTACTCTCACACATAAGTCACTATTGTTAAAATCGGATTTAAAAAAAAATCCTATTGGAGACAGAAATAACATTTGACAAAGATATTATTTTTACCACAAATGTTTTAAACGGCTTAATTTATATGACTCGCATCAATGGAAACGTGAGCTAAACGCAAAGCTCGTCTAGCCTGACCTGTGGGTGCTTGTGACGAGTAGGACTGGGTCGTTCCGACTTTAAAAAGATCCCCCCCTTACACTCCCCAAATGCTTTCCCACTTGACCTTCACGCAAATACAGATACACTTCCTCCAAATTCAACCTTCCTCGTCTCAAAACAGTAGCGTAATTTAGTACACAAGCGCTTAAAACGCGGTGCTAAAATAAACAAAAAAACTCTCGACCTCCTTTCACCCCCTCCCCACCCCAAATATTGACATATTACGTCAACCTTTTAATGATACTTCTTATAAAAATGAGCTTTCTACGCCTTTGGTTTGAAGTAAATTAAAAAGTGAAATGTTTTCGATATACGACAAGTCACGACTACCTAGGTTCATAGTAAAGGTCATGGAGCTACACAAATTTGGTAAAGGGAAAAAAATGTATAACTGAAGTTTTCAACAGAAAAAAAAAGTGCTGGGTCGGAAACATCTAATTTTGTTAGGTATTTAGTTAATTAAAAATAAAGTGTACTTCAAAATAATTACTATCTTGGATTATGTTTTTTTTAACCGGTTATTTTACTTGAAAGGTAAAACAAACAAAATGTATTAATTGCACGTTTGATTACTTTCCAAAACGTTTCAAATTTTTTACTTCTTTTGTTTTTGGCTAAATTAGAAGCCGATGTTTGAGCTGCATCGATCAACAGAGCTGTAGATCCTCTCTGGAGAAATGATTAGCCATCTACAGATAGAGGTACCCTTAGTTCGATCCCAGATGTTACCTAAAATAACTGTGTATCTGTGTATAGGTTTTACACGTTTGTTTTTTTCTGTTAGGGCTATAAGCATAAATTATGTTAATGAAATCGGAATGGGAAAGATAAAGTTTTAGAGTTAATGTACACGCATTTGCGTGGCGTGAGAAAGGGTTTCTTCTAAATTTTACCTCGCTCATTCTACCTCTTTAGTGTAATTTAAATGTGGATAGCCCGGACGGGTAGTCAGCCGCGGTGCCAAAAAAAAAATATTAAGTTTCATTTATATGACATATTTAATATGAATATTTCTTAACTGACTGATTATTTCAGCACATGATCATTTATATGAGCGAGAGCTAGAAAGCCTTCCAATTTTGCCAAGCAAGGTATTTCCACATGCCTTCCACGGCTTCCAGGGTCCTTTTACAAGCCACAATCGACATGGGCCCGACGGCTTTATTCCCCCCACCCCGAAGTAAGTTGTGCTACGGATTTTTATCGCTCAAGTAAAATCTGTTAACCAAGGCTGGTTTTGAACCCATGAATATCTGGTCCTGAGGCGAACACTTTAATTCAAGACTACCCAGGTCGACCCCCCACGCCCCCGCCCCAACCCTCACAAAATGAAATGTGGTATATATATAAGCCAGAACACGAATTTTAAAATCATGACTTTATGAACGCGCAACTACCGGTCTTAAGATTTGATAAACATTCCCTGAATCAGAGCATGAGAGAGAGAGAAGGAGCTAATAGCTACCTTCCTTCGTCACTATCTCATCTCGCAATCAAAAGCTTTTGTGGAGAGAGAGCGAATCTCCTGTGCAGTAAATCACCATATTTTTGTTGTGTTTACTCCCCCCCCTCTCCTTAAAAATAAAAAGTAGTTACGCCGCGTCCAGGATGTACATAATTTAGCAGCTGGTACTGTAACCCATACATCGTGATACCTCCTCCGTCGGCTCGCTAGAGCGGCCAATCAACTCTCCTCTCAAAGGAACATTGCCCGCGGGCCATGAGGGACCTTGACCAATAGAATACACAGCCGAGATAACAGACAAAACGGATGAGAGATCGCTTCTTGGTCACATCTCACCGTACACCCCCACACGCGGTCTACAGCCCATTTCTAATAGAAATAGTCTTTTAGAAAAAGTAAATATATATTTTTACTGTTAACTTGATAACATTCTACTATTTTATTACTGTTATTTTATATGTATTGATAATATCTATCTGAAGTGACAGCAGTAGATAACATAGTATGACGTATGAATATATGAAAGATTTATTTATTATTATTATATTATTATTAGCACAGCGTATTACTACCCGTTCAGGTTATACGCACTTACGCTAATGTGTAATGGTAGGGTGATTGTGAGATGAAATGGAGGACCTACAGTTTAACGTGGGATCCGAACCACGGTGTAGGCCTGGCATTCCTCACATTCACAAGTTGTGATTAATACACGTCTTATCAGAGGTGAGGGAAGGGTTTGGCAATCAGATAAATCCGTGCCGGGACCTAGGATTGGAACCCGGACCCCCAGCACAGAAGTCTGACACCTTACCCCTAGACCACCAGGTCACCTAGAAAGTATGTTTAGTTGAGTTTCAAGTTTTCAGATAAGGGACAGTCCTTAAATTACGTAAGGGTTTTGAGGGAGGAAGGGTGGGGGTGGGGGTGTTTCAGTATGTTCTTACGTTTTATTATTTGGGAAGGGGGGCGAAGGGGTGAAAATCCATCTTACGTAAGGTTTGGCAATGTTTGTAGTGAGACAAAATCTTTTTTTTTTTTTTTAAATTGTTAAAAAAATAAATATATCAATTATAAAATTTCACTTATATTTCATTTACTTATGATGTGTTACACCTAATTTTACTGCAATTAAAGTATTCGAAAATACATCACTTGATTTATTAATTTATGTCAAAATAACCCAACGATTATAATAATCTGATTTACCAAATCTTAAAAAGATTACTTACGCAAGGTAGAGGAAAGGAGGGGGCGGGGGAGTGGGTTGATGGAAAATTTTAGACGATCTCTTACGTTGGTGGGGGTATTATGGGGGGAAAAAACCTTACGTAATTTAAGGACGCTCCCTAAAGGCCTTTCTATGAAATTTGGACTGTAACCAAGAGATCCAAACGTACCTATTATAAACATGACATTCTAAAAGACCGGGTGCGTCTGTAAATTATTCTGACAAGTGAGCACGCCATGTTTCCAAGATGGAACTGATTAAAACATTACGAGGTGTTAGGTACAAATAAAAGGTAGTCTTATTTGTTTGATAAAATACTGATATAATGATGAGATAAGAAAAAAAATGTAATAGCTCAATTCAATCATATTATCTTTCATGCAGGTTTTTTGGTTGTCATTTTTTTTAAATAAATAAATTGTGTTGCCATGATATCTAACGAGTGTCTTGCTATAGCCGGATCGTCATAAGTAGCTTATTAAACAGTTCAAATCGTTTAATAAATTTTCTTTCGTGTATGTATACGCCAAGCCCTCTCTGTCTTGCACGGTCACTTTTGACAGACAATGTCAATATTTACAACTGTACGATAAATAAAGTATATTTTGGACTATAGAGGCTACTATATAATATATATTTCTTATATATTTTAAAATATTATTTCTGTGGCGATTTAAGTAAGATTAGGAACTCTTTATTAATTCGTGTTATTTTGTTTCAAAGCAATTTTATTACAAATAAATATTTTAATAAAATATGAACATTCCTCGTAAAACATTGGCTCAAATAATGTCAACATTTTTTTTTTTAGCACCACGTCTGTTCAGGTTATAGCATAAAACTACTGTTACACAATTATGTAAAAAATAGTAGCACTAGATACGGGGGCAACGACGACATATTTATCAAAGTATCTTACTAAATTAAAATATAATTTCTATGCCATGTTTTTCTTCCCAGGGATATAAAATAATGTCAATATCTGAACTGAATGTGAAATGTAGACCCAGCTTTGTGGTCGGTAACAAATGCATAGCATGTGGGCGCATTCGAATCGCGGAATAAAGTATACTTGTCGGCAGACATTCAATTAGGGCCCACTCGAATTGCAGAATAAGGTATTCCTGTCAGCAGACATTCAATTAGGGCCCATTAGAATTGCGGAATAAGGTATTCCTGTCAGCAGACATTCCATTAGGGCCCACTCGAATTGCGGAATAAAGTATTCCTGTCAGCCGCTCCACACGAATTGCGGAACAACCTGTAAACCTATTCAACTCCTAGCCTAACATAACCTAGCCTAGCATAGCCTAACCTAATTTAACCTAACCTAACGTAACCTAACCATCATGTTCCATTCCGCAATTCGTGTGCACCGAAGAAAGCGGTAGTCGAAAGAAGCAAGTTTGGACAAAATGTAAGACAATTGTTTTTCAGAGGATGTTTGAATATTAAATAAAACAAAGATATTGAGTGTATGGTTAAGGTCCGATTAACCGTTGTTGAAGATACACGAATACGCTCGAATCAAAACTAGCATCAAAGCTAGGTTTTCTGGATTCTACACTAACTTGGCAACAGCGAATTGTAATCAGTGAAATAGATGGGAGGAGGGGGGGACTCAGTAATTTTTAAATATTTATGTTTCAATGTATTTAATGAATGTGGTAAAGTGGTTACATTGTTCTCAACTTTCCCTCTCCTGTTTTCTAATGAAGACTCCAGGTTACCGCACCACGACGCTACTCCTGGTTCGGGCTGTATTACCTAGTTACGTAACGCGCTATCCGTGGGAGGAGACGGACTCTTTAAAGGTGAGACCCGCCTCGGTGGCGTAGTTGGCTAACGCGCTAGTCGTGTTGAGCTCGACCGCCGAGGACGGGGGAGATCGAGGTTCGAATCTCGGTCGAGTGAACTGGGGTTGGTTTTCCTAAATGGTTTTCCACTCTCCCTCCACGCAAATGCGGGTTCACTTCCTCTAAATTCAACCCTCCCAATTCCTAATCCATTAGCGTAATTAGTACTTAAGCGTATAACCCGAACGGGTAGTAAGACGCGGTGCTAAATATTATTATTATTATTATTATTTTAAGGTGGGAGTGAAGGGACCAGATTTAGTGGCCAGTGTCTTTGCAGTTTTTATAGCAAAACACATTTTGGTCAAAATAAATCAAATATTGGTCCAGTACAAATATAAGAGTTTAATTTTCTTAACATGGTGTTGAATATCTGTCAAGGGTGTCCTGGTATTTAATGACAACTTTTTATCTTCTTTTAAAAAGTTTGTCATTGAATGACGCTTTGATCATGACAGATATTCAACAACTGTTGATTTCATCGTGTGAATAAAAGTATACTCTATGTTTGTACTGGAGAAATAAGTTATTTGATTTATTTTGGCTATAAAAATGTTTTTCTATAAAAACTGCAAAAATCACTTCCCTAAACTCGCTTTCTCTTCATCCTCACCTTAAGGTCATTTGCCTTGTCGAGTGCAAGTCTAAAACCTATTTTGTGGGATGGTGGGCGGAAGGTGGCTTCACAACCGACCAAAGTATCCTTCCACGCCAACAAGAGCAGATGGATAACGGAAACCGTATATGGCGCTAGCTACCGGACAGGTATTGTGGAAAAATTCACTGTTATCAAATGAAGAACGCAAAGAGACCGGACCTCAATACGTTTTCTGATTCGATCAATTTCTGTTGTCTAATTTCCCAATTGATGGGTTGTGAAATGAGATCTTAAAAGAGCGAGAATGTATCAATTGCTGCCAAGTCACACGGCTTAAAATCCATTATCTGCGTCTTTTTCTGGAACTACTTCTCTATTCTGTCTGATCTTACACTGCCTTTTACTCTACTTCTACGACCACCCTTTGTCATGTCAATAAGCCTAGTTTCATAGCTCCATAAATATTCTGAAAAAGTGGTTAAAAATGAACTAATGTAACATTTCCACACTTTTTTTTTAAAAAAAACTGATAATCAAACGTTCGGTATGTTAAGGAAAAAGAGCTCTATTGGAATATTTCTTCTTTAGTTTGGCGTGAACCATATTTTGAAATAACGCATTGTAGAATTAAATATTGCGTCAGCAGAAATAAGCAAAGCTCAACCCCCCCCCCCTCCCTTCCACTTGAGGTGCTTACGTAATACTTGAACGGCTCACCAGAGAGAAATTGCAGCCGTAAATTAATCTGTCATTTATCAACTAACCCAATGATATATTATGTTAATAGGATCTTTCTAAATAAGATTTTTGATTTGAACGTAAGACAATTAATGGCTATTGTTTTTTAATCTCCAAACCATTATTTATAATGATTTAATGAACTGTCAACTAAAAGATCTAATCTAAGTTAAGCTACTAAAAAAAAACTATTCACATGGGAGAGATTGGACTAATTTCAAACTATAATAAATAGTTAGTCTGAAAAACCTTAATTTATTTACACGAATGTATAGATTGTTCTATATAATAATTGTCTACGTGTAAGAGTGGACGAGTGGGCTGGGTCATTAGATTCACACCACACTTAAAATGGTTTATATTTTAAAAGGTTATACTCATCGCAGTCCGATTATATGCTCTGTCACGGGATGGTGACACATATTTAGAATGTTCCACGTGACATAATTTCCAAGGTCAATCAAAGCCACCTTAATTTCCCCAGTTCTTTATCAGATTAGTTATGAGATGTTAATAATAATTAGTCGTCGTACTCGGGTGAAAAATCAGCCAAGACAACTTTATTGTTTGTTCAAAATCATTGGGTTTTGAAGTGAAGCCCCCGCGACAGTTCATTTTGTTTCGATTTATATGTAAAGACATGTGAATAAAGCTGTAATTTTTCAAAATAATACTAATAATATTATAAAATGTTTTAATGTTTGCCAGGTAACCTGGCGGTCCAGGGGTAAGATGTCAGACTTCTGTGCTGGGGGTCCGGGGTTCAATCCTCGGTCCCGGCACAGATTTATCTGATTGCCAAACCCTCCCTTCACCTCTAACAAGACGTGCATTAATCACAACTTGTGAATGTGAGGAATGCCAGGCCTCCACCGTGGTTCGGATCCCACGTTAAACTGTAGGTCCTCCATTTCATCTCACAATCACCCTACCATTACACATTAGCGTAAGTGCGTGTAACCCGAACGGGTAGTAAGACGCGGTGCTAATAGTAATAATAATTTAATGTTTGCCGCAACAAAAGTTTTTATTTTCTTAGAAGTTCCTTTCTATAAAAAGTCCTAATGTATACAGAACAACGGGTTTGGTCATCAGCTTCCGCGTGTGTGCACTGCCCCTTCCCAATGACGTCACGCCCCATATATCGGTCACGGCGACTCTGCGACACATACCAGTGTCACACGGGTCACGTGACTTCAAGGCGCATCCTCGAGAGGTTGCTGCGGAAACTTTCGACTCGGAAGGAAGATAGTGAGGTATGAGAGGGGGAAAGAGATGGTAACAAAGAGAGAGGCAGAGAGAAAGATAACGATAGTGAGAGAGAGAGAACACAGTATGAACTCTTTTCAATAAATTGTATTGAAGATGGAGCGGAAAAACAGGTTCGAATCCCGGTCGTGTGAACTTTGGAAGGCTTTTTTTTCCCCCTAAATGATTTCTCATTCTTTTTCCACGTAAATGCGGGTGCATTAATTTTAAGTTTTACCCTCCTCTCTACCGCATTAACGTAAGTTTTGCGAAAAGTCCGAAAGGTATGTAAGACAAAAACTATCACATATACTTTCTCACCATTCCACTATAGGCTCTGCCTTAAAATATGAGTGAAGAATTACCCAGGGCACGGGACGAATCCTGGATAGCTCAGTGGTTAGAGCATTGGCGTACTAAGCCAAAGGTCCCGGGTTCGATTCCCGTGTCAAGGTGTCATTTTTCAATTTTCAGAATATGAATTCCACTATGGTCTAAAACAAAATTTTCAAAACTCGTTTACAAGTTAACTATCCTCAAATGATTATTTAACTAGGAAAACATTCTTATTTATCCTGTTAAACAATTCCTGGATACCCATTTTAAACAAAATCATTAAAGCCATTTAAGGGAAAAAAATATCAAAAATTAGCCATTACTATTAGTAAGGCTTATCTTATCTTTATCTTAAAGCTAGAGGAAAACATCACAATTTTGAATCAAAATAAATAAATTATATGCCTAGTTATGAAGTTTGAGTGAAATCCGTCAAATCGTTTAGGAGCGGAGCCACAGGTACATACATATAGAAAGACACAAGTCAAAATTTTAGGACCAACCTTTTTGAAAACTTCAAGCCCTATCATAATCTCGAGGTAAAAAATGTTCACGATTCCAATACTTTCTCTATATGCGAGAGTAAAGTTAGGTACACACGGCATAGCTTCTTGTATAAAAAGTTGTGCAAGAAATTGTACAATATCTTGGTCACATAGATTGCATAAAAGTTTTACCTCAACACTGTTCACATGGTATATACGATTGCACACAAGACCTTGAACATAACACGTTAACAATCACAGCTAGTAAAAATTTGTTTAAATATGTATAATAATATAATATATTTATAATTTGACATATAGTATAGAAGTGTAAAATAAAAAATTAATATACAGCATATATATAATATTAAAAACAAGCAATGTTTAAAATTATAGCTATAGTATATATTATTTTTCATAAGATATATTTATACTACAATTATTAAATGTTACATGCGAAAAAATAGCTGTATTCTTTAATAAGTACTTTGTAATGTATTTAAACCCATTTTCTGTCTGGAACAGCGATTCTTAACCGGGTGGTCGCGAAAGGTTTCTGGGGGGCCCTCGAAAATTTAATTTAAAATGTTATTTGTTTATTATTGAAGTCAATTATTTTAAATTTAACGTTATGTAAGAAAGAATTATATTATTTTAAGCATGTAAGTACAGTAGACTCTCGTTTTTCCGTGGTAATAGAGGGGAGAGGAAGCACGGATATTATAAATCATGGATAGTACAGATAATTCCCCATCTGTTTATCCCCGTCATTTAAAATTCGCTGCCCTTTGTTTCTACTTATTTATGTTAAGAAGGGATTTTCCAAAATGATAAATATTAAAAACCAAGCAGTGAAATCGACTTCGAATCGATTCTTACATGCGAATATCATTAAGTAATACATTCGAAACAAGAATACACAAATTAGTGGAACGTGTCCGATAGCAGAGGTCCCATTAAATACATTTAGGTAGGTTAATTGCTGTATTTTTTGTTTGTTACTATGAGCAGTAAATAAAGCCACTATTTTAGAATAAATCTTAATGATTAATATGTTAGTAAAAACTAGGGGCCACGGAAAATATTTTAAGATATTTGTGGGTCCGCGCGTGATAAAAGTTTAAGACCCACTGATCTAGAAAGCAAGGTTATAAAAGCTGTACATTAAAAATTGCCGATATAGGACGCGTTCTATTCCCCCACAAGATACAAAAAGTCGTGCGACGCAGATCTTGTATAGTTCTTGGTTCTCACACGACGCCGCGCTGCAACACCTCGTACAAAAGTTGTGTCGTGTGTACAAAGCTTTAAAACCTACCGTATAGTTAGTTCAGCGTGCCTGCGCCACGCCGGCCGATACTGGGTCAAAGTTCCGTCTCCTTTGTTTCCAAAGTTTTATCTGGTCACGTGAGGTTATCGTACCAAATGTGATCGCATCCATTGACCAATTTGACCTCTTCTCTCTCAGCAGTATTGAGTGCTGCTCTATATTACTTTCATGTCTGTAAGTTTGATGATAAGAACACATCCTTTTATAAAAAAAAAAGCCATGTGTTGTCTATTTGTCCAGAGGTTTGTTTTTGTTTTGTTTTTTCAAACTTCCCGATATGGTACAAAGATTAAATTTCGCACACTGGTTACTCAAGTGCTATAGCTACCCCTAAAGTTCTTAAAACTGGGGTTTTTTCCCCCTGTGGGATTCAACACACCACGATCACGTGACTATAGTTATAGATTTAGCCTTGACTTATGGAACATGCCATATTTATGTGAAAAACCTGAAACTTGAGAATATATACATTCCAATATCAGTGCAGAGCCATGGACACGAATCACGCTACCTCCTGTTTTGGAAAATCTAGAACTAGATAATTTGATATGCCCATTTGCGTTAGCTGAAATTACGAGAAAACGGCTGAACCGATTTTGACAGATGAGTACTCATTTTAAAGGTGATAGAGATCTTGGATGTCGGTAAATATTAAATCTAAAAAAAAAAAGTTTCTTAACAAACTTCCAGCTTTTCTGTGTGCGTAGTGGCTAATCTATACAATCATTACAGTAAAACACCATGGAAACCCTGATTTATGTATGATTGTATATTAGTAAATAAAATATTTATCTTCAGTGAAAAGTTTTGTTTAAATTAAATCACGAAAGATAAACATTTGATGAGTAAGCCTTTAAATAGAAAATCGAGTGATGGCTCGTTTTGTAGAACTTTTCCCAGTAAAAAGTTTAGAATATATTTTAGTGTAATAATCGGTGGTCATTGTTGAAACGATCCACTATCTTAAATAATATATAGACTATTATATTATTGTATCATATATGTATAGGAGTTTCCTATATTAACATCATGGAACACTCAACTACATAGCTTTAGACTCTGATCTGAGAATGATGCCGTCGTAGCATCGAACATGCAACGTTGCAGCATTTGCAGCAGTAACCAAGGAACAGGGAATTCAGATAAGAAACAAATTCAATTTTTATATATTCTTTATATCTTCTCAAATTCTATAACTTGTTCTGTTTATTCTCAATATAATACAGAGATACGAAATATATGTATGGTAACATCATCCTTTGTTTTTAAAAATATAGTTTTAAATGTAATTTGACTCAAAAGTCTACAATTTTAAAATGTATTGAACTTTTTATATGTTTGTTATAATTTAAAGATTTCTTTATTATAAAGTGTCATAACTTGTAATTATTATTACCAATCTCTCCAAATATTAATCAAATATTGTGCATTTATATTATTATATTACATTACACATTTATGTCTTTCATGTTAAATTAATATAATTTGTACAACCGAACTTCACTAAACATTTGATTTCATTGTATAAATAATCTTAAACGTTCCTTATTAAACTATTCAGATATTTTTAAATATATATATATATACATTTCAATACTTCATCTATCAAAAGTGACAGCTGCAGATCACATAATTTGATGTATGAATATATTAAAATTGTTTTAGTAGCTTTAGTAACTAACGTCTATTTTTCTTCGTACTGAAATCATACTATAGGTCTAGCCTATCTATAAGCAAAGTGCGAAAAAAATAATCCACCTTTATTCTGCCCTCACAAAATAGCGAGAAGTGCGTCCGTCATACATCCCTGCTATCGTTGTTGATAACCTTGGTGCGTCAAGATGGTAGACAGGATGGCGGTAGTAAAAACACCTGCCCCAAGTACCGCGCGTATTATCCAGTCTCGCAAACAATCCCTTTGAAATATTCCTTAGGGTTTGGCCAGAATGACAAGCGAGCGAGAGATCGAGCGCGTGATTAGCAGATAGCTCTCGATAGTTGTTGACGAGAAAGCTGCGAATCTTGGCTCAGTGAACTGAGAGTGGTTTTTTAGCAAGTGACTTATTTTTGTGATATAAGTATAGTTTATTATCTTACCAATTAAACTAGGTCGTTAGTAGCAAGTGTGTTAAACCTATCGATAATAATAAAAATGTCAAAATGAGAAGTTTTCTTAGCACTCAATGAACCAACATACAATAATATTGCCTAGCGCCTGTAAACTAGACTGTACCGGCTCAAGCGCGCGCGCTCGAGTCTGGCCACCTCTCATTACAACCACTGTGTTCTATTTTATATTTTAGCTGCTCGCCCAGTCTGGCCGTCCCCTTAGAGTAGCTGTTCCCGAACTGTGGTATGCTTTTCACCGGTGGTACGTAGCCTACAGTTAATATTCCCGGTGGTATAAAAATGGAGCTAATAAATCTTATAAATACATTACGACCTCGTTTAACCAAGAAGTAAACAGATTTAAACCTAGGTTGGAAGGGTGGCAGCACTGTTCAAGCTCAGACATCCGGTGTAGCCGCGTAGCCTGTGTTATTATGTCTTCGATTACCATTAAAAATGTATCGAAATAGTATATATTCAGCTTTATTTCGGTGGTACTTTCCATTACGGAAATTGTTGTGATGATACGCCACTACGGAAAATTTGAGAACCACTGCTTTAGAGCGTGGAAAGCCATTTTAGAAAAACCACCCTCAGTAAACCCGACCGAGATTCGAACACCGATCTCCCCATCATCGGTAGTCTAGTCTACTGCGAAAGTAGCACTTTAGACCATGCGGCCACCGAAGCGGGTATGAAAATTGTTCAGATTGAAAATGTAATATAATTTAATGCAAAATTTTAGTAGATAGGCGTATAATCCGATTAAGACGCGGTGCTAAGAAAAATAATAAAAAATATATAATTTCCAGATTTGGCAAGGGGGAATGTAGGTGGCATTTGCATAGAACGCTTCTAAGTGTTCCGCCACTAAGAAAAGTTTTTAAAAACAATGGTTTAAAGGGATACACTATAATTATATGAAAAGGTTCCGATATTTTTTTAGATAAATTAATTCTAAGGTTAGAGGGTGTGTTTATATATATATATATAGCATCGAGTCTTGATATCCATTCGGGTTGTACGCTTCTGTACTAATTACACTAATGAGTTATGGATGAGGAAGGATGAATTTAGAGGAAGTGCACCAAAATGTGTGTGGAGGGATAGTGGAAAACCATTTAGGAAAAAACACCCTCAGTAAACCTGACCAGCATTCTAACACCAAAATTCTTGTCGCCAGCCATCTAGTTATCTAGTTTATTGTCAGAGTCACGCCTTAGACAATTCGGTCACCGAAGCGGGTTCTATTTTAATAGTCAGATAATACATATATGAACATTTTCCATATCATTTATCTTGATGCATTATACCTTTTTTAACTCCTTTCAAAACTCTTTTTTTTTTTTTAGAACAGCCAACTTATTTAGCTTTCAGCTGTCTCAGATGATCATCTGTCAAAGGACAAAAGCTAAAAGGATCATCCATGGCGTCTACATGGATAGATGTAGGCTGAACCAATTTTCATAGGATTTCCAATTTGAACAAATAAATTACGACGTTGAAAGACATTTGCGCGTTCGTGTGTGTGTGTGTGTG
>CABFWB010003066.1:26795-50571 GCA_902151455.1 Timema bartmani
TGTGTGTGTGTGTGAGTTTGAGGATGGGTCTTCTCGTAAACTATGGAAGTAGGTGAGTAGGGTGAGGAGTGGCGAGATGCTGTTCCAGACAGAAGCCAGGGTCACGCGGTCACCCGCTGCCATATTTGGCGGTCGCAGGTTCTCGCAGCTATCGGAAATAAATACCGATAATGCGCCACTTTCCGCGCGAGAGACAATCCCTCGCGATACATCGAGGGAGAGTTCTGATTGGTGTCGATACACAGAACTTTATTGAGGGAAAGGGAAGAAGAGAAAAAAAGTAAGCCGACAGGGATATTAAATGTCAACTTTCTATTTATTTTATGTGTTCATACGTCAAGGAGACGGATTCGCTGTCAGACAGAATCAATTTTAACAGGAGAAAAAATACCCACTTCGGTGGCCACGTGGTTTAAAGCGTCACTCTCAACTGGACTGTCGACGACGGGGGGATATAAGTTCGAATCCCAGTAGGGTGTACTGAGGGTAGTATTTTCATAAATGGTTTAATACTCTCCCTCCACGCAAATGCTGGAGCATTTTATTTAAATTGAACCTTCCTAATCCCTAATACATCAGCGTAATTATAACTTATGCATATAACTCGTACGTGTAGACGCGGTTTGAAAAAAAATTTAATTCAAAACAATGATCACACAGTCTAAGGCGTATATCTTGACGATGACAAAGAGTTTAGGGTTCAAATACCAGCCGTGTAGTAAACTGAGTTAATTTTTTTTCCTTAAATTTTATTTCTATTTTATCTGCACACAATTTAGGGTACATTTAATCAAAAATTCTACGTTCCTAATCTTTTAAAGGCTAAGTGTAAATATGCGAATAGACTGGACGGGTAGTAAGACGCATAGTAACCTATAATAAAAGAGATGCAAAAGTGTTTAGTTTTTTATAATAATTAATTCCCCTCCCTTCAATTAATAATCAATTTAAGGTTTTTTCCTTCAATCTTACGCGGCCATGCCTTATTATTATTATTATTATTATTATTTTCCGTAGATTTCCCACTCCTATTTCTATTTGGTTTTTTTAAGTTTTTTTTGTTTATTTTCATGACAATACTGGCCGCATTGGTGTCGACGCGTCTTAAAATACATAATAGTAATACATAGTAGTATGTCTAACACTTTCATGTATGGAGCACATGTGCAAGCAATTAAATCTATGCATGAAGGACCTACACATAGTATCAGCTTACTGAACACATATGAATAAAGTCGAAGAAACATTCAACTCAATATTCCTCAATAAAAAAACACTTTTTTTTTTTGTGGCTGATCCAATCAAAAGTGTCAGTTTTAAATCCGAAATATATATCTTAAAAAAAACAAGGTCACTTAAGCTTTAATAAAAGATATTTTTATTTATTTAAAAAAAAAAAGAAGTCGGTTTGTTTGACGAGTAAAGGAAACCTGTAATGAAGTCCAGAGTAACTCGCGCAGAACATGCAACTTGTCCATTCTCGTGAGACAGCCCCCGTCACTTTTTATTCCCTTCTTTGGACATGGGGTCAAGACAGACTGACAGGGTAATTAGTATCACCGTACCCGTACCGGTGGTACCACGATCTAAGGCGTCAGGCTCGAATCCCTGCCGGGTGCAATAGGGATAGTTTTTAAAATGTGGTTTGCTTTTAACTTGAAAGGAGGGCGAGGGGTGGATTCCTATCCTCTGTCCAGGCAAATGCATTTCCTAAGAATTAGTTTTTTCCACAAAAAAATGGTTTTATAAGTCACTAATAATATAGGATCTAATGGCAATATAAGATAGTACTTATTTTTTATTTTAAAAAATGTTAAATACAAATCATTATAAATACATTTGTAGTGTTAAACCAAACTCACAAATTTTAAATAAGATGGTTTATACAATCATCTGAATGACTTACTGGCTTTTAACAACCCCAGCTACCTGCTTCAGTGGCCGCATAGTCTAAGGCGTTACTCTCACGGTTGAATAAGCTGCCGATAACGGGAAGATCGAGGTTCGAATCTCGGTCGGTTGTACTGAGTGGTTTTTCCTAAATGGTTTCCAAATCTCCTTCCACGCAAATGCGGATAGTTTACCTCTAAAAAGCTTCCTTGCTCAATCTTACCCCATTTGAGTAACTATCATATATGCACATATCTGCACGGGTATGAAGACGCGATGATAAAAAAAAAGTAATATAATATTGTTATTTTTTAAGAAAAAAACCCGCCTCGGTGGCGTAGTTGGCAAACGCGCTAGTCGTGTTGAGCCCCGACTGCCGAGGACGGGGAGATCGAGGTTCGAACCTCGGTCGGGTGAACTGGGGGTGGTTTTTTCCTAAATGGTTTTCCACTCTCCCTCCACGCAAATGCGGGTTCACTTCCTTACAAATTCAACCTTCCCAATTCCTAATCCATTTAGCGTAATTAGTACTTAAGCGTATAACCCGAATGGGTAGTAAGACGCGGTGCTAAATAATAATAATTTTTAGGAAAAAAGTGGATCTAGTGACTTTTTTAGCTGTCAGATAAGGTTCTTCCTGTATAAATGAAACTATACCAAAGTCTTACCCCCTTCCCCCCTAAACGGTGTCGTTCAATCATCCACTCAAACCAATCTCTGGGCGAGTGTGTGTCGAGTGTCCAATCAACACCTCCCTCTCCCGACCAATCAGTGGCGGCACGCGCCCGTCACTCCAGACCACTCAAAGAGGCCGGATGTCACAGATTACCTGGCCCCGCTGATAGCGAGACGCGATTATCCTATCAGGAGCTATTATTGGCACGAGGATCATATCACTCTGGCCAATCAGAGCGGGAGCGCGTGGATGTCAAACCGCCCGACATTCTCTAAGCTCAGTCGGCCGATAACGTGTCTATCTACTGAGCTAAGCGCCCCGGGTTCGATTCCCAGCATGATTGAAATATATATATATTATCAGTGTCGGTGAGTATGCGATAAAATGTCAATCTTCTTTTGTTTGGCTTGCTATTTACGAGAAGGTCGGGGTTCAATCACGTCCACGTCTATTGAGGATATTTTTTTGTTTTATAATCGGGTCTTACTAACTGTTCATGTTACACGTATATATTATAACTAGGGCTACCCTAATGGTTTACGGATGAAGAAGGAAGCATTTTAGAGGTAATATACCCGCATTTATCTATATGGAGAGTGGAAAACCACTTTGGAAAAACCACCATCAGTAGACCCGACCGTGATTTAAATTTTGATTTCCCCGTCATCAGTAGGCAAGTCTGACATGAGAATGACGCCTTAGATCATTCGGCCACTGAAGCGGATAGGATGGGTGTTTCCTCAACTTTTTTTACATCATCCTTTACGACAATGCGGGTACATTTCACCTATATTCTACTTTCATCAACGCTACTTAATTAGTGTGATTTAACTATCATATATGCGTGTAGCCCGAACAAGTAGTGAGACGCAGAGGGGGGAGGAGGAGTTACCTCGTCTTCGAACCATAAGCTCTTCCTTGTACTTATAGCAATAACTCGGTAGGTGGAACTTCATTATGTGTTTTACGCCTATTTAATGCCTATTTTAGGTACACTAGATTAATAAATGGATCATTTGGTCTATAAAACCTTTATCACTAAAAAATTACCTATAAAATGACATGATATTGTTTTTTAAAATTCTTCAAATTTACAAAAAAACAAAATATCTAAAAATATTAACAAAAACTAGTAATAAATGCACACGGCTAAATTAAAAATGTACTTTACAAATTGAAACTAAAAAGTATAGATACAATGAAAAGCGTTTAATAACTAAACTCTTGCATGTAAAGTTTATTTACAAATGTCTGCTTCAGATATAATAACTACCCCCTTCCAACACAACCCCCTTCAACTTAGTTGCAGTCTCTCCAGGAATGTGTGTTTTATAAACATGCAAGCAAAGAGGATATAAAGTTCAGTGACTACATTATATTCTCATTCTAACAAATATAATAACTACCCCCTTCCAACGCAACCCCCTTCAACTTAGTTGCAGTCTCTCCAGGAATGTGTGTTTTATAAACATACAAGCAAAGAGGATATAAAGCTCAGTGACTACATTATATTCTCATTCTAACAAATGGATATTGAGAAAAAAATTTTTGAGTGGGTGGTATTTAAATCTTTAGGTCTCAACAAAAATGCCTATTAATTGACGCAAACACAAGGAAATATCACCTAAAAATCCAAAATGACCAAATAAATGACATAAAAAAAACTGTTTCCATAACCAGAGTATCCTGAACATAATCAATGTGTACGCGAGTATTGCCTGTTAAAAAACAAAACAAGAAAAAAACGACGACGTGTTTAAATGTTCGGGCCATTCGGAAGCCTGGGGAAATAAAATGGTTATAGTCCATTAAAAATACGCTCAACCTTATTTTACGCAACCGAGCTGAAAATAGCTAAATCAAGTTGTATCATGAGTGCAAAATCCAGTGCCATGATTAAGGGGGGTGGGGGGCGCTTTGGTAAGCAGAAATTGTCGCGCAGACGTTCAGTTCTAACGCATTGTTTAGTTCTAAGATGCGTTATTTCAAAATATGGTTTCCAAAATAAAGTCGAAAGAGTCCAAAAGGGACTTTTTTTTCCTTAACAACCTTATAGTTTGAGTCTTAATAATAGAAAAAAATTGTGTGTGAAAATGTAACATAAGCTCATTTTAAACCCCTTTTTCCAAGCATATTTGCGGAACTTTGAGACTAGGATTGATGAAAGACAGTTTTAGATCTAACCTTCCTCGAATAAATACAATAATTTTTTTGAAAGACTTACAAAATTATTTTTTATAAAAATATATTTGAGAACTAGCAGCGAGATTTCCTCTTTACCCTGAAATAATAAGTTTCGTAGTTTTTATTTCCCCTCTTACTTATTGACATAACAAAGGGTGGCTGTACGTAAAGGGCGAGGGGGAGTATAAGCTTAGACTCTAGAAGTAGTTCCAGAAAAATAAGCCGTGTGACCTGACAGCGATCGATACGTTCTCGCTGACTGAGGCGGCCGCCTTAGTAAATAAAATTACTGATGAAGTTACTTCATAGTTGACATTTTCGATAAAAAGGTTTGGTTTGTTTCTTTGGCACTGCGTCTTACTATACGTTAAGGTTGTACGTACCTGAACTTAAATTAACAAGGTAAGTCCACACCTCACCAATGACCCTTAGCTTAGAGGAGAGATACGCTACCGACTGAGCTCAAGTGTCGGATACATACATTAACTAATTACTCTAATTTGTTAAGGACGAGAAATGAATTTCGAGGACGTGTTGGTATAAAGGAGGAGTGGGGGGGGACATTCCTGAAAAACCCACCCCCAGCATACACGATCGGGATTCAAACCCCGATTAATTGAATATTATATTATATTCTTAAAAGTGTGAAGCTTACACAAAATAAATCATATCAAAATGAAATGTGTGATAGGTTTGTTTTTTTTACTTGATGATGTAAGGAGTTTATCTTATGCACGCATGTGATTTTTTATAATTAACCTATAGTTTCAGATTTATCAGCTGAAAAAAATTAGAAATATAGCACAAACACAAACATACCCACAAAATGAGCCAAAGAAAACAGTGNGCTTGAAGCCACGTGCCAAATAGTCACAATGTCACGTGCGTCTAGAGACTAATCAGGGTTGAACAAATGGTGCCATGACTACTCGCAATGCCCGACAAGAATAAAACTTGATTCAAGCCGGGATAAACTATAATTAGTCTATGATTCAAGTGAAAGAATTAGTGAAGAGGTGATGGACTGACAAAGGGCGGTGAGAGGGAATAAGAGGGGAGGGGGAATCATTCCATTCTCCTATTTCTGTCCCGCGTTAGTTTAACAGTAGCCTGTTTTTTTTTTAAATTGTTAATAATTTTTGTTTTCTGTTACAAATAAAATATTGTACTACTACTACCCAATAATCTAAGCCTGCTTCAGTGGTAACATGGTCCAATGCAACTCAAAACCGGATTTTTAAATTTTTTATTAGGTTTTTAATTAGGCTATTTTTAACAAATTTTTGAAGAAAATACTGTTAATCTGGTTTAGAATTACGTCTCAGAGATAAATGTGATAAAAGTATGCCGCATCCTTCTCGGGGAAAAAAAATGTGTACGAAATTGACAAGGAAAAAAACAGAGAAAGACAGCACGTTTAAAAGAGATAACGTTTCATTTTGAATCTGTAGATGGGTCATGGGCAACGCCATGCGGGATTGCTAGTTACCAATAAAAATAACACTAATAATATAGTAATATGTTAGCAATGTTGACCGCTAAATATATGTTTGTAGTTTCTAAAAGTTTCTTCCAACCAATGTCCTGCTATATTTGGATTCTCCATACGTTGATTTTATTTTTGAGCGCCTTGTGTTTTAAAAATAACTCGCTACAACGAAATGGTTCCAGAGCGGGACAGTTTGTATGCTCCTGTCAGCACTGTCAGTTGCAAGACAGCAGCGAACCCCTTTATATGAAGGGCTTGGGGCAATAATAAAATATGTGAAGGGCTACAAGCAATAATATACTACGTGAAGGGCTACAAGCAATAATATACTATGTGAAGGGCTACAAGCAATAATATACTACGAGAAGGGCTACAAGCAATAATATACTATGTGAAGGGCTACAAGTAATAATATACTATGTGAAGGGCTACAAGCAATAATATACTATGTGAAGGGCTACAAGCAATAATATACTATGTGAAGGGCATACAAGCAATAACATACTATGTGAAGGGCTACAAGCAATAATATACTACGTGAGGGTCTTGGCGCAATAATAAGCTATGTAAATACTTGGGGTTTAATTTGTTATGTGAAGGTCTTGAATTAAATAGTAATTATTATATATTAATGATTTTATAACTATTAAAAAAATCAATAATTCATAGACCTTGAAATAATTCTGCTTTTGACCTAAATTTGAAACAAACTTTGAACTTCCAGAATTCAATAAAAATAAACTTTATACAGAAAGTAAGGAAGTGTAGGAACAAAAGTAAATATTAACCATGACTGCTATCGGCGTTGTGATATAGGATAGACCATTACTGCCCTAAATACTTTCATATAACCAGATCTCGATTTAAAGAACCTTTTATTCTAGGACATACACAGCATAAACAAAAATATATGTTATCTTACAACTGTCAAAAGTTACATAATATGTAAAACATTAAGAGTTACTGAACACAAGACTCTGTGTATAAACACATACACACCCACTTCGGTAGCCGCATGGTCTAAGGCGTCACTCTCACAGTAGACGAGTGCAATGACGGGGAGATCAAGGTTTGAATCTCGGTCAGGTGTACTGAGGGTATTTTTTTCTATGTGGTTTTCCATTCTCCCTTCACGCAAATGAGGGTACACTTCTTATAAATATAGCCTTCATCGTCCTTAAAACCACCAGCGTAATCAGATTACATTAGCGTACAACCTGAACGGGTATAAGACACGGTACTAAAAAGACAAAAAAAACATACACTTTTAATTAGTGACTTTTCTAACTTTGAGATAGAGTTGCGTTTATTTACCCCATTGTACTATCCGTCAGGCCATATGCATTTAATTACACTTATAGAGCAGGCTTAGTAAGAAATTGAATAAATGTACCCGCATTTGCGTGGAGGTTAGAATGTAAAACCATTTTAAGAAATACCACTCTCAGTACACCCAGCCAGTGCCTAGGACTCGAACCTCGACCTCCCTGTAACCGGCAAACCAGACTAAAATAGCCTGACGTTTAGACCACGTGCCCACCAATGGGGTTAAATAATATAAAGTTATAGAAAAGTATCGATACTGTACTCATTAAAAGTATCGGAAGAAAAATATCGATACCGTACTAGTATCGAAAGAAAATTATCGATATTGTACTCATTAAGAGTATTGGAAGAAAAATATCGATACCGTAGTAGTATCGAAAGAAAAGTATCGATAATGTACTCATTAAAAGTATCGGAAGAAAAATATTGATACCGTACTAGTATCGAAAGAAGTATCGATAGCAGTAAATATCGATATCGAAATGTACATACATTTATCTGCTTCGTCTGCTTGGGGCACCCAAGTGTTAACTTAGTTCTTTGAGCTCTACAAAATCTTCTTTAGTTTAGTTTGTGATGACCGTGCTCATTGATAAAGGGGTAGTAAGACTGGTCGCCACTCACCCCGTCAGGCTGTATTGATAAATAAATATGAAAGAACAAGTATGAATAGTTATGATGTGCTAAAAGAGATTGAATGCTTAGAATTGTTTCTTGCTTGTCGTGCAGAAAATGAGTGAGAAATAGTGTAATATGTTCTTCCTCCACAGTCCACCTTCGTAAACATTTTAATCCCAGCATAAGTGAAGATAATAAAAAAAGTTGTATCTTTCGATACCGATCCAATACCGGAGTGTGAGTACTAATATCATTAAAATTATAGGAACAAAAATATCGAGTAAAAAAAAGACTAGTATAAAAAGAAAACTATCGATACCTATTAGTAAAGTATCGATACTTTTTTCACATCCTTAGGGGTACGCCCTTTTGAGTCGGGCCAAAAAAACCGACATAAAGGCGAGCGACTACGAGCAAAGACGAGTGCACCCTCTACACGTTCATTCTCGGGCTCGCTCGGGTACGCTCGCCAAGTGTGCAGAATATCGTAGAAAAAAACCACACGCATCGGTGAGCGCGCGAAATGAGGCGTCAAATCCAGTTTGTTATATTGTTAGGAAGGTCGGGCAAGGTACGAATTCAGGTCAGGTGTGTTGATGGAGTCCCCCCTCCCTCCCTTGAATTGTTTCCCACTCTCTCTGTAGGCAAATGCGGATACTTTTCTAAATTCTACCTTTCTTATCTCTATCCAGCAGTGTTATTTAATGTGGATAGCATGGACGGAGTTCAAAATAGAATAGTGAACATACAAGTTGACAGGTAATCCTTAACTATATATATCTGATATGATAATGTGAAGCTGTTTCAGAGGCAGCGTGTTGTGAAAACAGCCTTACAGGGTGCGTCAAAGAGTCAGGCCATGCGCATGCGTGCTGAAATAGAACGTGACTGCAGAGCAGCGGCAGTCAGGACATCTGGACAGGCAATCTGACCCACACGAACTTATGGGTGTGGGTGTGGTGGCTTTTTCGGGAGTTGATTGATAAGTTAGGTAAGTGTGTGTATGTTGTTGTGTATAGTCTGATCGCCTTATTAAGTAGAACCTATTCAGGGTTACCAATATTTTCTTACAATAAAATTCCTGTGTTTTCCAGAAAGAGTTTCAATTTTTTTTTTTCCAGACAACTTTGGAGTGAAGAAAAGGGTATTAAAATTGCCGATTTCATAAAAGTGAAGTCATGCAACTTATGTTTAAAATAAGATTATTTTACGATTGATGGGGAAATACATCTTTGCGGGGATAATAAATAAGACATGTTTTAATAAGCGTTCTTTAATCTTCAGTTCACTTTATCGTCCATCCAAAGACCTACTCTTTTAAGCTTTCAGCTAAATGTCCCAAATTAACAAATATTACAGTATTTTTATTAAATATGGCCAAATTTCCTGGGTTTTATTCCCGGTGCGTGACAACCCTGCTTTTTACTTTAGCATATTAAAATAATTATAGTAATCGTTAAAATTTGTGACTACGAGGTTATGATGAATCTTCAAATTCTATCGGCCCCCGAATCCAAAAAGGTTATTTCTGTCTGTTCCTGTCACTCACTAGAGCCGAAATGATTTTTGATGGATTTTGTTTAAACTTTTTTCTTTCGCTATTGTATGGTCAATGGTCATACTTTGGGACTTTTATTTTGATTATATCACTAAAATTAAGAGTAGTTTACCTATGGTTGATTTTCGAAAATTCCAATATTTTTTTTCGAAAATGATAACCTATTTTTGTTTAAAATAGATATAAACGGAGGGTTTGAAATGGAAAATAAACGTGTTTTTAGGGGTGGGGTGAGGGGGGTATTTGTTTAAGGGTGGCTTACTGATGAGTGATTTTTTTTTTAAAAGTCACAAACTATAATAGACTATAATATTTATGAGAAAGCCCACTTGAGTGGCCAAACGGTCTAAGGCGTCACTCTCGTGTTAGTGTGTCCTGCCGATGACGGGGAGATCGGGGTTCAAATCCCGGTCGGGTCTACTGAGGGTGGTTTTCCCTAAATGTTCTCCTCCCACACTAATGCGGGTAGTTACCTCTAAAATACTTCCTTCCTGATCCCTTCCTCATTAGAGTAATTTTGATATGTATGCGTATAACCTGAACAGGTAGTAAGACGCGGTGATTTTAAAAAATTAGTTGGACTTGCGATTGTGTCGTATCGTGGAGTTAAATTACCCAACAATGCCATCAATATGATACGGAAATTGAACAGAAACCAATCTTAACAGAGAGTGTGGCAAAGGTTGTGTTGAGACATATTCAATGAATGTCTCGCCTTTTATTCAAATGGCTCACCTTTTATTCGAATGAGATTTCTCATTCAAGAGCGTCGAGTGTCCCAGATTGTTATCGGCCAAATAGACCTACTTTCCACATACAAACAAAAACGCAACCCACGGACCTTACACTACGCCTCAAGGTTAGGTAACGTGCCCAGTTTCACGTCTTTCTTCATTACCAGCTTATTCTATTTATTTTTTTAGCACCGCGTCTTACTACCCGTTCGGGTTATACGCTTAAGTACTAATTACGCTAATGGACTAGAAATTGGTAAGGTTGAATTTAGAGGAAGTGAACCCGCATTTGCGTGGAGGGAGAGTGGAAAACCATTTAGAAAAAAGTTTACCCGACCGAGATTCGAACCTCGATCTCCTAGTCCTCAGCAGTCGAGCTAAACACGACTAGCGCGTTAGCCAACTACGCCATCGAGGCGGGTAGCTAATTCTAGAAGTGTTTCCCAAAATGTTGCACGTGTTCCCATAAAGGTACGCGCGAAGTGCCACTGAGTTTTATCAAACAGACAAAATATGTTTCGACTCACTTCGTTGGCCGCGGGGTCTAACGCGCTACTCTCGCAGTAGATTAGGCTGCCGATGACGGGTAGAGCTGGGTTCGAATCTCGGTCGGGTGCATTGTGGGTTTTTTTCCTTAAATAGTTTTTCCTCTTTCCTGCCACGCAAATGCTAGTACACTTCCTAAAGCCTCCTTAGTTCTTAAAATCACTAGCGTAATTAGTACATTATCGTATGACTCAAAACCGGTAGTTAACACGGTGCTTTAAAAAATATATTTTTACTAGAGGTTTTTTTATTTTCCCCCAAGTCTTAGTACCCGTTCGCGTTATACCCCTATGTACTAATTACACTAATATGTAGGGGTTAAGGAAAGTTGAACTTATATGAATTGTACCCGAATTTTCGTGTAGGAAAAGTGGAAAACCATTTAGGGGAACACCACCTTCGGTACACCCAACGAGGATTGAACCTGGATCTCCCCATCTTCTATAGTCTAGTATATTGCGAGAGTAGCGCCTTAGAGCATGCGGCCACCAAAGCAGGTACGTCATTGTTAATAAACTACAAAACAAATTTATCTCAAGCAAACCTACTATCTGAATGAAAAGACAATCTTACGTAGAATTTAAAAATTTATATAAAAAAATTCATTTCATTTATTTGAGATCTTTAACGTGCACTTTCTGAACCAACTGATTATACCACCACCACTAACCTAAATTTAGAACAAAAACAACACCCAGCCCCCGCCCGTTAATTTATCATAGTGAAACGGTAAACCCCCATTTCACCATGTCAATAGACAGAGAAGTTACCGACTTAGTTAAAGTGTCGGGCAATGTATATGAAGAAAAAACACATTAATCATTAAAAAGAATTAAAAGGGGAAAATAATAATTCCCGCTCTTCCATCTATAAATCTGATAGGTTTTAGTAACATTTTTCAATGTATCATTATTTTTGAAAATTATTAGGAAACCCTAAAATACTTTAAAGCTCTCCAAAAAAATTTAGAAGTCTTTATTTTTTAAGTGAGCTACCCTGTATGATCACCTATATCTTACCAAATGTAGTCTCCAAGGTTAAAAAAAAAAGTGTTTCAAAAGTTATGGACCACTCTGTACCTTACAAATTACGGAGTCCTAGCCGACAAAACGTTTCTCGAGAAATGTGGGTCAACGTATGAAGATGTTCCTTCCCTGCGACAATCCACAGACTGTTCCGTCACGGCAGGCCGACCTCTCAACAATGTGTTGCTTAACAATGAAACAGAATAATGGTAACTGTGTTGGTTCGCCGGGTGGCCGGTAGAACGCGCGCACCTCCTCTGACGTCACCGAACCGAGGCGGGAAAATTAGGCATACAGCTACAAGGCATGTGGAAATATAGCATGAGTAGATTTCGTTTTAATTGGCATCACGGGCTTTTTTTTTCCCCTAACTCGTTCAGAGGTTTAAAGCTGGCGTCGCTGAAATATAACTGGACTCAAAGTTCACGTCACACGTTTACCTAAAAACTTAAATGTATCCTGAGTTAAAAAAAAAATTGTACTGTACAACGTACAACCTCACTTTTTTTCCTTAAATTAGAGAAATTTACTAAAAATTCATAAGATATGTGGGAAGAAATAATATACATTGTTGCAGAAACACTCTACCAAAGAGGATGGATGAAATGGTACACACAGTTACAGAAGCATTGAGAAAAGAGGAATCTCTTTGTCTACCAAAGAACATAACAATCAATTTTATGTTTTCAAAAGGGTTACATAAATAAATATATGTATATATATTTGATTTTAGCTCAGAAGCTATTGTTTTTATAAAATTATAATATTTCAAATAAAAGATTTTTATTTTAATGGTAGGACTATCTATCTACACCTTTACAATAATAAGTTATTTAATATTTCAAAAAGGCGGGAATATTATCAAAATTGGAAATTTCTACTAATGTAAAGTACCCTTAAAGTAATTTTATGGGAAAACCACCGTCGCCATTTTGTTTGTAATGCTAAACAGTGTCAAGATACAAAATATTAATCATAATCTTTAAAGCGGATTTTGAGAAAAACGATTTTTTCTCATTTTGTCTACCAGAAAACTAACCCTTAATTTTAGGGTTAAATATCTAATTCCAAAAACTCCTCAGGGAGTGAGAGAGGGGGCCCTCATTAAAACCCTAGATACCCAGTTTCACCCCAATCGGTTAAATGGTTTCGGCTCTAGCCCAAGATACATAGAAACGTCGTCGCGAAAACCACTTTTACGAATCACGGTGTCAAACGTCGACATTAATCAAAATCTCATGTTATATATATTTTTACGATCACAATATTTCTTTCTTCAAGGGGTTGAGAGAAAGTAAAAGGAATCAGAAGTGTACAAAAAAAAAAGAATCGAATTAACGTAAATAAAATATGTAATAATCACGATGAATATATAAAAAGTGTAAAAAAGTAATTATTTCATTACATTTGTAAACGCTGTGGAAATCGAAATATGTGCGAATTACTTAACAACCAAACATGTGCTCAAGATGTTTGATAATAAAATGTGTTTAAAATACAGGTATCTATGGTTTTTACATTTTTATTAACCCACTTCCGTGGTCAAACGGTCTAAGACATCAGTCTTACAATCTACTGGATTGCCGATGATCAGGGTTTGAATCCCAATCGGGTGTACAGAGGGTTTTTTTTCTTCTAAACAGTGTTCCACCTTTCCTCCTAGATCCGGATACAATTCTTCCAAATTAAACCCTACTCATCTTTAAAACATTTCATAATTATTACATAAACGTCACCCGAACAGTTAGTAAGACACGATGCTGGAAGAAAAAAACACGAGTTTCCCGACCGTCTTAATTTCCTAATTTCCATTGCTGGTACACTTCTTCTAGATTCTACCTTCCTCATCGTTAGCTCGTTAGTGTAAATATGGTGATAGTCCGAACGGGCAGTAAGTTGCGGTCCACGGAGTATAAAAAGAGACAGCGACCGCCCAAGGCATAAATAAGTCCGGTTACACCCAATTAATTCGAAAGCCCCGTGCCAATATATTTATGACGTGGTGTGACGACGACGGGCCAACGTAGGCTTGACGCGTGACGTCGTCGTGTCATTCCGCGAAATAACGAGGTACGGACGCCTTCTTGGATCGAACACAAACCAAATAAAAAATAACATTTTATATATTAGCCAGTTAGAAATGTTTTTTATTAACTTAAGGCCACGCCTACCAATTTTGTTTTACGGTGAACATTTTTAAAATGACAGCTATTATTTTTTAAAACAAACACTGTTGGTTGTCTTCTCACAGTAATATTATTGCCATACAAAGGCGGAAAGAAATGTCTGGGTCTACAGAGGAAGTTATCAACAAAATGCACAAATATTGCAACCATCTAGAATCAATTCGAAGATATTTTGTGTTTGCTAAATAAGGGAAGGGATCTACATAATGAATTATTATTTGAGGTATTCAACGTGCGCCTAGCCTTCTTCGGTGGCCGCACGGTTTAAGGTGTCAATCTCGCAACAGATTCAACTGCCGATTACGGGGAGATCGGTGTTCAAATCCTGGTTCAGTTTTTTTTAACTTGCCATCCGCGCGCAAATGTAGGTACATTTCCTATAAATTCAACCTTCCTCATCCCTAGCACATTAGCCTAATTAGTATATATATTGTATAGTCCGAACGGGTAGTAAGATCGGTGATAAAAAATAAAGTTCACTTTCTGAACCACCTGATTATATCAAAACAATACTTATAAATAGGCTTACCATACGTCCCGGTCAGAAGAAAAATGTTAAGAATATGAAAAATAAACAAAACAATATTGACTATAGAGAAAACAAAAGCAAATGCAACTGATATTTTTATCGAACTTAAGAAATTGATAGGCCTAACAAATCTTGAAGAAAGGCGGGATAATAGATCTATACCACAAGTAGCAAAAAAAAAAAAAGTTCAAGGCGCTAGAGGAGCCTTGAAGCATTGATGTTGATATAGTTGTGAAAGAATTTACAAATTTTTATAATCGATGTTTCTACTACATTGATCTATATGAAAATAGTTTCGGTGGAGCAGAATCTTTTCAACTATTCAATCACTTTAAAGACTCATTTTTGTATCTAACCTTGGCCGAGTTGTGGTGTTCATTTAATGGGTGTTCTCAGTGATGAACAATGTATGGTATCAAGAACGAAGAAGATTGACGGAATCAATAGTTTATTGCCTAATGTACCGCAAAATAAACGTTGAAATAGGTTGCATTGAGTTTTATGAAAAGATAAAGAATAACAAAGCATTTCTAAAAATGGTTCACACAAGTAACAAATACGATTGGTTTCAACCAGATAATTAGTGTATTTAGCAGTAGACTTTAAGTTTGTTAAATCTCCTAGCCTAAAGTATATTATGTTTTATAACTTCCATCTTTTTATTCATACTTTTCTCTGTAATACATTCAAGTATAGTTATATCAGTTATTTTGGCTTCAGTTTTCATCTAAATGAATGATCAAAAATAGCTTTTAAATGAGAATTAATTTACAAAAATGTATATCGCCAATGACATCATAAACATCCTTTGGATTAGTAAGGGATAGGGATGGAGGGAGGTGGGGCGGAAGCTTGCAAAAGTGCGTTGATGCTAATTTCCACTTTCACGCCAATGGGATTTTGCATCATGATTCTCTTCCGGTAAAACCATAAAATGGCCCCGGTTTGACAGGAAAATATTATGGTAAGCCTACTTCTAAACTAAATTAATTCTATAGCGGACACAACATCCAACCCCCAGCCGTTAATTCCTCGCTGTGAAAGGAGAAACCCGCACGTCACCAATATGACACATTTTTCGGCCATTCTGATAATAATTGAACCCGGCACCCCTAGCTCAGTAGGCAGACACGTTACCGACTGAGCTAAGGTGTCGTACCTAAACAATGTGCTATAAATAATAGGTTACAAGAGTGACAGGTTATAAGCCCGCTAGGTGACCTGGTGGTCTAGGGGTAAGGTGTCAGACTTCTGTGCTCGGGGTCCGGGGTTCAATCCTCGGTCCCGGTACAGACTTACCTGATTGCCAAACCCTTCCTTCACCTCTGACAAGATTTGTATTAGTCACAACTTGTGAATGTGAGGATTTCCTGGCCTCCACCGTGGTTCGGATTCCATGTATCATCTCACAATCACGTAGCGTAAGTGCGTATAACCCGAACGGTAGTAAGACGCGGTGCTAATAATAAGCCCGCTGACATGTGGAATGTGGGTAAGAAGCCAAGTAAAATAAAAAAATTCTCTGTTTTACTACTAAAAGGTATGTAAGGGGGGCAGTAGAAAATGTCAGTGTGTTTGCAGTTTTAATAGCAAAACATTTTTTTGGCCAAAATAAATAAATTATTGCTCCAGTAGCAATGTTTAGTTTAATTTTCTTCATCCGGTGATATCAACCGTTGTTAAATATCATGTCATGGGCATAGCGGCATTAGATGAGAAACTTTTTAAATTAAGAGAAAAATGTGTTATTAAATTCCAGGACACCTGTACAGATATTCAACAACTGTTGATATATGATCGTGTGAGAGAAAATTAAACTCTATGTTTCTATTGGAGCAATATTTTATCTATTTTGGACAAATACATGTTTTGCTCTAAATACTGTTAAATCACTGGCCATTTCTCGCGTCCCCGTAGAATTAAACAACGTATAAAATGGGTTGAACTATATACTACCAAAACTACTTAAAGAAATTAAGTTGTTTTCAAGGTAAATGTGGCTAATCCAACCCTGTAAATACATATGGATACTTTCTGTTATAGTTTCTTTCTTATACAATTTTTAATCTTTGAAAAAATGTGGCTAATCCAACCCTGTAAATACATATGGTGAGTGCACAGGTTTTAAAATAAATTTCAAAAAAAAAAAATATTCTTAGAATGTACCTTGGTTAATTTGGGCTGGAAAGGGTTAAACAAATCACTAGCCTGCTCAACCATTCTACATATTGCTATATTCACACAAATGACGTGATCCAGATATAAAAAAAAGGTCGCGTGTAACGTTCCAAATGAATACAATAAATACTCGAGTGACTATGTATGCCGGTGACTTCTTTGTGAAAATAATGACGTCAACGGTCATTCTCTGTGAGTCAATTTCCAATAATATGGTGGTAGAAATCTGCGGTCGTACGAAGACAGTCTGCTGTGTAAGCGTGAATGACTACACTCGAGACCGTTGCTTCCTCTTTAACATTAACACAATGCCGCTGTCAAACTACAGCTCTAATTTGCCTGATCACACAATTGGAGTTTGGGGCCAGATTATTTCATACTGACAAATAAAAAAATATGATATAACTATATATGCTAATCACGCAGGTGCCTTCACCCGTGATACTAGCTTTGGGACACCCCCGAGTATAAACTATAGTTTCTTTTTGGGCACATCCGAATGTAACAATAGTTTCCTTATGGGCACCCACTAGTATAAACTAAAGTTTCCTTATGGGCACCCCCTAGTATAAACTAAAGTTTCCTTATGGGCACCCCCTAGTATAAACTAAAGTTTCCTTTTGGACATCCCAGAGTATAAACTAAAGTTTCCTTTTGGGCAACCCCGAATATAAGTTATAGTTTCCTTTTGGGCACCCCTAGTATAAACTATAGTTTACTTTTGGGCTCATCCGAGTGAAACTATAGTTTCCTTTTGGGCACCCCCGAGTACAAGCTATAGTTTCCTTTTGGACCTTCCCTAGTATAAACTATTTTCCTTTTTGGCACCCCTGAGTATAAGCTATAGTTTCATTTTGGACACCCCGAATATAGCTATATTTTACTTTTGGGCACCCTTGAATATAAATTATAGTTTCATTTTGGGCACCCCCGAATATAAACTATAGTTTACTTTTGGGCACCCCCTGAATATAAGCTAGAGCTAAGTGTTTACGTGTTTTCTGCGGCGTGGAGCTATTTCTGAGCGTGTGGACACGAAAAAAATAGCTTTCCCCTCACCCCCCTCGATTGGACCGTCAAGGCGTTGAGGTATCACCGCAGATTCCGCCAAGCATCCATCCACCCGCTACATCCTGCACGCTCCGCGCGGGTTTCCATCACAAGCTCAGAAATGAAGGCCCAAACATGCATTAATTAAAAAAAAAAGTTTATTTCAAAATATGGAGTAGGCTAAAATGAGGCTGAAAGTTATCATTTAGCCACTTGTCTATAGCATTAAAACTTAAGATTATGATGGCGAGTTCAACGATTTGAACCCATGATCCACCTCCTATAGTTTGCGTCAACAGTACCGCATGTCCACTAGGCATATTTTGTCGGTGTTAAGAATAATAGAAAATCTGTGATAATTGCTCGATTTAGGTCCATTATCGGTCAAGAAACACGAATACAGTCACACGGTTAATCTCATTTCTCAAGGCAGGTCAACTCTGAAACAATATTGAGACTTTCACGAGCCGTAAGAAGCTGTTTCAGCCAATTAAGAGCCATAATAAATTCAACAATACTACCCTACAAAGTCTCTCAATTCAAGTGTATTTCCTCTCTATAAAACTATAGGTATATTTGTCCAAAGCACTGGTGGTATGTTAGACTGTTAACTTACCAATTTATAATTCTATATTATGCTTAGACCCTGTGTAAATATAATAATTCATTAACTCGTTCGAATTTATTATATTCTACCGAAAACCACAACTATAAATACGCCCGCTCCAGTGGTCAATTTTTCCAAGCCCTGGGGCATCATCACTCTCGTAATATACGTGATTGTCGATGATGGGGATATCGGGGTTCGAATCCCAGTCGTAAGTACTGAGGGTTTTTTTTTTCCAAAGTAGTTTTCCGCTCTACCTCTACGCAAATGCGGATAAACTTCCTCTATATTCATTCTTTCTGACCAATAAAAATTTTTTTGCAAAATTAGTACATATGCGTAAATCCCGAAAAGATAGTAGGGCAAGGTGCTAAAAAAAAATTTCTATAAAGGCCAACATCTTAATGAGTCACGTCCTTCCTACGCCCATAGCGGAGAAACAAGAGTTATTCGACGTAAACAAGCGCAGGCATACTATTAGAAAAGACGGGAATTTATCGGAGAAACTCTTATAATCTTTCCATCAGCTGCAAACGGTACGTGGGAATCGTTTGCGGCGACAGGGTGAAAGCTGTGTCCGAATCTGTCCATAGCCACTAACGAGAGTAGAACCAATTTTGGCGCGTTGACATTTACATAAACAAGGGAGGGGGGGGGGGCAACCTTGATAGGTTTTAAGGATGTATTAACTTTTCCAGTGTCAATAATGAACCTTATGAAACAATCCTCACGTTCAGATCTGCATTTTTAAGGTCATCTAGCTACAGCCCAATTTTCAAAGGAAGAACATTATCTGACAGCTAGAAAAGTTACTACTGCATTAGATCTAATTTCACGTACTAATGAGTCAGATAGGCACTGTCACTTTGATATATATATAAAACCAATAAAATCACACTTCAGTGGTCGAATGGTTGGCATCGCTCTTGCTGGACTGGACTGCCGATGACGGGGATGCAGGGGTTCGAATCCTGGCCGGGTGTACTGAGGGTGCTTTCCACTAAATGGTTTTCCATTCTCCGCTCATTGCAAATGCGGGTACACTATATCTAAATCAAAAACCCTCATTCTTAACAAACTGGCGTAATTGGTACATACGCATATAGCTTGGACGAGTAGTACTCCATGAAATAGTGACCTATTTTGTAAAAAAAAAATTATCTGACATAAGCCAAAAGCTATTTGCACATAAACCTAGATAAAAACCAATAAACCAATGATTTTTATAAATAACCAAATTGGGCGCGTAAGACCTTTGATTAACCATTAGGATTTTACTAACAATTGTAAAAAAAAAATTGCAGATAAATTCTAAATCAGGCTACACTTGAGAAAATGTAAACTTTATGTATATTTATTTAACCATACTTCCAAGCTTAATTCAAAATGTGTAAGTTATGTCTGTATAAGGAATCATATATAAATAGTTCGTCACAAATTAGGTAGGCCTACTTATAACAAAATTTAAAAATGTATTTTGTTGAAACAACTATTTACTAATTTACCATAAATAAATTCAACTAAAAACCTTGATGGGGTAGAGCCATAATTAAGAACGTGTGTTAATTTAGTGACAAACAGCACACACACAAAAACCTAGGCTTAGTATGTCTATACATATGTAAAAAAAACTCTATAGCGTCAGCCCACAATTGAGCCATACTGACCGCCGTCTGTTGGTGAAGATAGTGTGCACTTCTGCAGAGTGTGTCGTGTGGTTAGCATAACGAACCCTCGGGCAGTTAATCTCTGTTTCCTATACCAGAGCCGCTACTTTTTATTCAAATAGCTCCCAATTAGTCCTCACAAGGCTGAGTTTGACACCATTACAGACCCACTACTTCAAAAGAAAATCTGGAAGCGCCAGGGATCAAACCCGGGACCTCTTGATCCGTAACCAGCAACTCTGACCACTTGATTACATAGGTATAAATACATATATAACCACATGTTAATAAAATATAAACTTATATTTTCAATAGTATCGCTTTTTTTCTATTTTGTTTTACTTTTTACTAAAATTGACAAAAAGAGTCACTTTTTGTAACTTTTAGTTGCTTTATATTATTTTTAAAAGTTACTTTTTGTCACTCGATTTTAAAAAAAAGTGACTTCTTGTGAACCTTGCCATTAATTATTTGCTATGAGCGAATATAGAAACCTAGCCAAAAGGTAAAACCTGTCTCAGTGTTACAACCAACCGGGTTTCAAACCCCAACAAAAGTACAATTGAGCCCAAAACACCTAATTTAATGCGGTCAACAAGTGAGCGATCAGTTTATGAAGTCGCCTGTACAACACCCACGGGAGTCACGTGCGGTTCTGCCAAGTTTAGAATCATAATTGTTTGGCAGAAGTTGTGGAAGGCTATTGGAGAGATCGTTCAACATCAGCGGCCATACTCTAGAAAGACATATGGTGGGACCGCACACAATAACAGGACAGTTCCCACGTGTTCAGACATCTGCGCCGGTGAACATGCTGTCTGAGGCGTCAGTCAAGGTCGAAATAGACTTGGTTCCGGTGACGTAAAGGTAGAGTGTATGAGCTGTGTTAAAAAAAATACATGGTACGGTGCACCGCATAGACTTTCTCCCGCTTTTATATTAAAATAAACATTTACTAAAAACTTGTGTAAGATTTGTGAAACGAAATAATAGGTTTGTACATTGTTGAAGAAACACTTCACCAAAGATAATAAATGAAATAATATACATATACATTGTTACTTACTTTCTCTATGTCTATGGCATAAGGAACCAGAAACAATGGTCCAGAAAAATTGAGAAAAGAGAAACATCTACAACTTTAAAATGATAAATTATTTCGTATCTTAGATAGGTGAGGAGAAATGACGAAAAGTGAAAAATACCCCATATGTAAAGTACCTTCAAAGTCATTTTCATAAGAAAATGAGAATTTCCATCTTGTTTATAATAATAAAAAACAGTGTTTGGATATAGAATTTAATCAATATCATTAGAGCTAATTTCGATAAAATTGATTTCTTTTCTATTCGCCTTTCAGTAAGTTACCCTTAAATTTATGTTTGGATATCTAATTCCAAAAAACCCTCGGAAGGTGAGGGGAGGGATCTTATGACAAGCCCAGATATCAAGTTTTAGCCCAATCGGTAAAGTAGATTCTGCTCCAGCCCGAGGTACAGACAGGCATAATTGCGAAAACCGCTTTTTTTTTGTTTCATGGGTCATGCATGAAACGTTGACATTTACCAAAATCTAGAGCTCGATTTTTTTTACGAACACAATACTTTCTTCACAAGGTGTCGAGAGAAAGTAAAAGGGTTTTTTTCTTAAAAACTGTTAACTGTTTTGATATTTAAAAAAAACCTGTTAAAACGCGGATCTTAACTCGTAATTCCTTCCCTCCCCCCTTAAAACTTACACATTCAAGTAAAAACTAGAGCTGAGATGCTAGTATCCCTTAAATCCTATTGTATTCTAAGAGATTCGAGATTCGTAAAGATCTAAAAAAAAAAAGTATCTCGCATACAATACTAAGAAGACCTTGACTTTATATAGCAATTTTAAGCAATTGGGAAAAGGAATTATTTAGACTTGTATAGTTGTGGGAGTTACAAAATCACACATAAAAAGGGGGAACAAATTTGATTTAATATAATAATTAATTTACTAAAAAAAGCGTTATCTTTGTTTTTATGATGCAAAAGACAAAACAAGCAAAATATAATTTTGTCATTAGCACCAAGCCCAATATTATTTGAATCAAATTTTAATCAAGTTTTTCTTTAACTTAAATTGTATAGTTTTAAAAGATTTGAAATTTGTATTCTAGATTCGAAAGAAAATTTAAGATTTGGATTCAACCTAGCGGCGTATTTATATTTTTGCCGTCAAGGGACTACACAGATCTTGCCCCTCCCTACACCCACCGGTACCCACCAGGGAAATGAAAACCCTTAAAATTCCCTCCCCTCAAACCCCCGTCCTGGGTAAGCTATAGACTAAACGCCATACAGAGAAGTCGTATATGAATGATAGTGATCACTGGTCAGGGACTTACGGTGTAATATAGCCCTATCCGCTTCGGTGGCCGCGTGGTTTGACGCGCTACACTCGTGTTTGAATAGATTGCCGAAGACGAGGAAATAGGGGTTCGATCCCAGTCGTTTTTTTTCATAAATGGTTTTACACTTTCCTTCCACGCAAATACGGGTGCACTTAATCTCAATTAAACCCTCCTAATCCCTAAACTATTAGTGGAATTAGTAGGCCTACATATGTGTATAGACCGGACGGGTAGTAAGAGATGGTGCTCTATATATAACCCTGCATGTAGCCCATCCACGGAATTTCCACATCAATGGTAGGGTACGTGTTTATATAAACAAAAGTTTTGTTTGTGTCGGATAACAAAGAGATTGATATTTTTACTTTTTCAATATCAATTGGGTTTTTTTATTTATTTATTTTACAATAATTATGCCGCCCTGGGCCCCTGAGCCCTCCTGTTAATCCAACACTGATTCAACCCATCTATAGTAAAAACTTTATGTCTATAAGTTTAAACATTTGACACAACTTGAAGAATGAAAGAAAAAAAGGAGTACTCCTCAGCTACCGGAAACGAGTCCACTTTATCAAATCCTAGGTGTAAGATAATTCCATTATTCAACCTATTCAGCTACTTTGCGGAAGGACAAGTTGCGCGGAAGATAACAATTGTGTGTCGCCGGAATTCCAAGTCAGTGAGTGTACTAGTGTTGTGATTGATAAGCGAGAAGTTCCTGGACAGGACTTGATAACCAACAAGATGTGGGCCGAACTGTTACCTCCTATCTGCGGGTGGTCAGGTGACAGTTACACAGCCAGCCTTAACGGTAAAATAAACATGGTGGTAGTGGTACAGACGTAAGGGGGGAGGGGGAGAATCAAGTGGAATCGCGGTCGAAAAATATACTATGATTTTGATAGGAAGAAACTTTCAAGAAACAATAAAAAAAAGTTGCTGTTAACAGTCTACTACTTTAGCATTAATTCATGGTTATTAACACGCTAGAATAGTCCCATCCGAACATCATAAAAGCGAAAAACCAAGTGGGTTTAAAGCGTCATTGGTTGGAGCTGTCCGTCAGTAGGAGAACAAACAGGGGAGGAGGAAAATACAAATGTCAATGATACAATTTTTTGTTGTGACCC
>CABFWB010003066.1:64360-88840 GCA_902151455.1 Timema bartmani
GGGGGGGGGTTAGTTAGTGCGAATATGTACGTACATATTGTTAAGTGTAAAAACAAACTTTGTATTATATAACTTAAAAATATGTAATAGGCTATAAACACACTTTAGTAAATATATACACTTGAAATAGTAGAATGTTTTATAACAAAAATATTGTTTTTTATCGTTGTTTTGTCGCGTAGTCATGTATTGTTCATCCTATGAGCAATCGAACCATATAGTGTCTAAATATACTTAAGTAATAACTAAACTAGAAAAGTGGGTGTTTATTTTACACTAGCAATCCCGCGCGGCGTTGCCCGTGGCCCACTGTGGTATAAGAATTATATAAGGCCCCCCAACCATGATTCCCGTATTTCTGAAACGTAATTCTAAACCAGATAAAAAAATATTTTCTTCAAAAATTTGTTGAAAATAGCCTAATTAAAAAGTTAATTAAAAATTTAAAAATCCTGCTTCGAGGTTCATTCGGACCCCCTTCCGTCCACCTATGTTAAAAATGTCATATCTCTGCGTGCCGTAGATTTAGCTGGGCATCGCACACAAAAAACACACACATACACAGACAAACACTTCCCTTTATTATTATAGATTTAAAACTCATATTTTTAAAATTAACTGCCTCAAGTTACAAGTAAACTCTACTAATAGAGAATCTGCTGTATTTATGATAGTTTGTTTTTTTTGTCCAAATAATTTTATATTGAAACGTTATCAACTTGACACATTCTTCGTATTTCATTTGATGTTTCATATCAACATTGGTGATGATTAATTTAGTTGATACGTTCAAATCAGAGATGATATTATAAATTATTGATAAAGAATATTGTAGGGAAACTATAATAATATCAGAAAATATTATCAGGAAACTAAAATAATATTAGAAAATACTGTCAGGAAGTTAAGATAATAAGTTAACATGCATTAGGTACCACTATGAGTTTTTTAACTATTATTTTAACACAACATTTTCAAGCAGGCATTATTTTTAAAAATAGTGTAGGCTTATTTATAATATATAGGCCTATGTGCACTTATTTTAATGTGTTTCTAATTTTGGTTGTTTATTAAGATTATTTACACAAAGGAGGCGGGGAAACCCTGTTTTTTATTGGTTTTTGTTTCGGCACCGCGTTTTACTACCCATTCAGGCTATATATAGGCTTATTTACACAGATTCATACAATTTTACAGGAAATATACAACCCTTGGCATGAAGGGAAAGTGGAAAATCATTTATGGAAAAAAAAACTCCTCAGTACAATCGAACGGGGTTTGAACCCCAATTTCCCCATCATGAATAGACGAGTATATTGCGGGAGTGACGCCTTATACCTTGCAACCACCAAAGAGGGTACAGACCCCTGCTAGACGTCAACCGCTCCGGTGGGTGCACGTTCTAAATATCAAACTTATTTTAGTCTGTTTTGCCGGGTGTGGGGGGGAGGGGGAGGGTGTTAAGTCACGGTCGGATGATCCCCCAACAAAAATAGTTTACCATCCTCTCTCCCGGTGCAAATTTGGGTAAATTCACGCTAAATTCTACCTTCCTCATTCCTTCTCTATTGGGGTTGCATAAACATATACGGTGAACCCTAACGGGTACTAAAAAGTGGCATAAAAAAATAAAAATTGTTAACGTGACGATAAGCCGATCCACCGAGTGAAGCAAGGCGCCACGTGATCCTGGAGCGATGGGAAATATACTGTGTAGTCTGAAACATCCAACATCCCCCCCTCCCCTCTCACTCGTGCAAGGGTATGATGAATGATAGATTCTTCTAACAAGAATAAATGTCCAACTTGCCCCGGAGACGTGGCTAATGGCACTTAACTGCATTAACCAGAATCTATCGTCAATTATAAGCGGCTCTTCCCTCCCAGTCACAACAAAAACACTCGAAATAAGAAAGTCCTTCTGGCAGCCTAGAAAAACAAATATCATGAGAACAAAGTAGCTGGGGGGGGGGGGGGGGGATGCGCCGACAACCCCTGGTATTTAAGGGGGCCGCCTCAGTGATTGAGAAATTGCCGCGCAGAATTTTAGCTATAGTACAATATTTTATTTTACGATGCATCATTTCAAAATATGGTTTAAGCCTAAATAAAGTCGAAAGATCTTAAAAGGGCTATTTGTGCTTAACAACCTTATAATTTGAGTTCTTTAATAGAAGTAAAAATATGTGAAAATGTGACATTTGCTTATTTTCAACAACTTTTTAAAACATATCTTCGGAGCTGTCAGACTTTGCTTTATGAAAAAGATTTAACCTTTCTATAACAAATACAGTAATTATTCTTTGATAGGCTCACAACAGAAAATGTTAAGATGTTTTGAGAACTAGCAGAGAGATTTCCTCTTTACCTTGAGATAAGAAGTTTTGTCATTTTATTTCCCCTCTTTCTTATTAGCATTACAAAGGGTGGTTGTAGGTGAAGTGCAAAAGGGAGTAGATCTATAGGCTCAGAAAGAATAGAGAGGTAGTTCCAGAACAAATGCACAGACTATTGTATTTTAAGCCGTGGGGTCTGAAAGCGATTGATACTTTCTCGCTGAACGAGGCGACCGCCTTAATGCGCTGGAGAGGAAATTCATAAACGCCAGAAAACAAGTGGGTTTATATTGTTCCTGGATGGATCTATCTGGCAGTATGAGAATAAACAAGGAGGAAAATGCCAATACAATGTGTGTTGTGAGCCCCCTATTAACATTAATTTAGTCATTCGATTCCCAAATATCCATTATATTACACTACTACTAGCGGACCTGACAGACGTTGTCCTGCCCGAACGTTGGCTTTTAGTTTGGGTGGCATATTTGATTTCGATAGTAAAACAAATACTATGTGATCATCACAATTACAAATTCACAATGAACTCCAATTAGTGAGTTACACAAAAATTACAAATTCAGTGTTTGCCAAGACAACATACAAAATAAAACATCTTTTCATTTTTGTCATTTCGCCCACAACTCCACAAATATCAGCTGTATCGAAAATTTTTTTTGAGGTTACTTGTTCTGATATGTAAAAAATCTAAAAAAAAAATCCCCCCCAAAAAAATTCCCTAAAAAATAAAAAAAAATCCTAGAACCCGATTGCAGCGCCACCTTACAAATTCACAATGAACTCCAATTAGTGAGTTACACAAATATTACAAATTCAGTGTTTGTCAAGACAACATACAAAATAAAACATCTTTTCATTTTTGTCATTTCGCCCACAACTCCACAAATATCAGCTGTATCGAAAATCTTTTTGAGGTTACATGTTCTGATATGTAAAAAATCTAAAAAAAAAATCCCCCCCTAAAAAATTCCCTAAAAAGTAAAAAATAAATCCTAGAACCCGATTGCAGTGCCACCTACCGGGTCCAATTGTGAATCTAAACCATCCACGGACCCACTCAAACACACACAAAAAATTTCATCAAAATCGGTCCAGCCGTTTAGGAGGAGTTCAGTGACATACACACGTACAGAAGAATTATATATATTAAGATAAAGCCACATGGCTGACTCACTCACTGACATCAATGTTTACCCACTTCCAGATGAGCTAGAAATTTGAAATTTGGCAAACTTATAGCTTTTAGCCTGTAAACGACGGGAAAATTCCAAAAAAGTTAAAAAAAAATTCTAACCCCGAAAAAAAATCAAAATTGCGGAGCAACTTTAAAATCAGTGCGGTATATACAATACGATACCGGTAACTTTAAGTTATTACGTTCAAAACAACGCTGGAATTACATTAGTTTATATCCAATTGCAAAGAAAACTCACTGGGAGTTTGGGGGCGGAGTCCCCAACGAGCAAAGTGAGTATTACACGCTCCTATACAAGTTACCTTTCGTTTCCTGGACAAATAGGTATTCATAATCAACCAGAATTTGTGATTTTTTTTACTTTTCAAACAGGAAAATGTCAATTTTTAAACTAGGTTTACAAGTCTATAAACGTTGTATAGGCATGGAAAAAAGTTTCGTTTTTCTGCCAGTAAACACCAAACTCGTGGGGTTTTTTTAGCATCACGTTTTACTACCCATTCGGGGTGTACACATATTCACTAATCACACTAATGGGTCAGGTATGAGGGAAGTTCAATTAAGAGGAAGTGTGCCCGCACGTTCGTGGATATTAAGCGGGAAACTATTTAGGAAAATTAACTTGGTGCACCCGACCGGGATCGAACCACAATCTCCCCCATCATCGGCAGTCTAATATATTGCTAGAGTAGCGCGCCATTTGGGCCGCCCAAGCGGGTCTCGTGTACTGGTAAAAGTGTTATCAATAGTTAACCTAAGCCCCGCATTACTATCTTAGCTAACTAGGCCTTAACGTACCTTAATTACCTTTATGTAAACTTTTCGAACGACACTGATTGTATCAGCACGTGACTTATAGACTTTTCTAACGCTAGAAAAGACATCTAGTCTTCAGGCCATTAATTTATAATCGTAGACGTACATACCCCAATTTCACCAATAAGATATTCTTTGATCATGCCGGGAATCGAAAGAGGAACTCTAAACTCACTAGGCAGACACGTTGCCGAATGAGTTTATAAGATGCCTGACAACATTGTAAAGAAACATAAATTAGCAGTAGCTTTCTAAGATAAAAACATAAATATAAAGTTACTAAAAAAATTGGCTAACTATTTTTGCATTAGACTTTTATCCATGATATTTAGAACAATTCTGAGAAATAAATCTAATAAGTTTATTACTGCCTATAGTGATTTATGATTTGTAACCTTTTTAACCTACATATGCCCACATTGGTGGTCACACGATCTGAGCCGGCGTCAGTTTCGCAATAGAATGGAGGTTATAACCATGGCCATAAACTGGGTGTGGTTTCGCCTAGGTGATTTTATCACTCCTGTTTACACGCTAATGCGGGCGTGTTTACTCTAAATAAACTTACTCATCTCTAACCCTTAAATTAAGGCATATACAGCCATCGATTTAGACGTTATAACTTTTAAAGGACTGTCAGAAAAGTTTATTTCCACGACAATTCAACTAATAAAGACCAAATAAAAAATAAATAGCAAGTGTATAAAATTGAGAAAGGGTTACTCTGTATTTTACAAGTATTTGACGTGCACTTTCTAGCCCGACTGATTATATCATAACATAACTTATAAATTAACTAAAAGACACACAGCACCCAGCCTCCGGGACGTTAAACCAACACTGGAAGAAGAAACCCACATTTTTACCAATGATAAATTTTTCAGCCATGTCAGGAATTAAACCTGGCACCTTTAGCTCAGTAGGCAGACAAGCTACCGACTGAGCTAAGGTGTCTGACAACAGGAATTAAATATGACATCTGGCTTGCCATAAAAAAGATGTACATCCCGATACAGACAACAATAAGAACACCAATAAAAAGAACATATTAGAGAGATAAAAACCTTTATTTTCGCAGCCAAAATTGATGACAGCTGCAGATCACAAAACTTGAGGTATGAATATGTGTAGGTAGATCTAAAGTCTGTTCACCCTAGGAATTGTTTTCTGAAAGGCCTTTTTCCCTACCAGAAATCTATTATATAGTAGGATATTGGTAGGAAAAACGACCTTTCAGACCGTGAATGGAGTTTAGTAACATTTCTAGCTATCAGATAAGGTTCTCCCTATGAAAAATCGGGTATTATAACAGTCAGTAAGAAAGTTGCACTTTCCGAATGTTCACAGTTCGAATCTCCTCTCCGGTCGTCTTACACATTCGTGTATTTTGGGATCAAATGCAGCTGTCGAGATAAAACGGCCACTTCTTCGGCCACAACGCTGCAGGGTGATGAAGCGCAGCTGATGTCATCGACGACGCATATGAGACGCCAAGTGATGTTTAACCGTCAGCTGTAGTGAGGGTGGGTGGAGGGGTGGTGGTAAGGGATGTGACGTCAGACAGCCATGAGATCATGTGCGCTCTCCTCATTCAAAGCGCCGCGCTGGTACGCTCGGATTGAAATGCCAGGATATAATATATCGAGTCGTGACTCGAACCTCGTTAAAAGAAAAAGGAGCCACGGGCAAAACATGTAAAATAAAGACGGGAGAATTTAAGGGGATACGTTTTTTTCACAGTTCCGAGATGGGGGAGCAAAAATAATATGTTTGCGAACACCCGCCACAAATACATTTAGCACGAGCTTGGATGAATTGAGTTTTGTTTGGTAATTTGGAAAATACAGGTTTTATAAATCATATAAAGCGTGCAATCAACCATACAAAAGTAATATTATTGTAATTATTGGACCGGTGAACATATAGTTGATTCGCGGTAGCTTTGGCCTTTTCCATCAGTTGAAATAATAATAATAATAGTTAAGTAAAGTAGTAATGATAGTAATACAATAATCATAATGGCACGCATCAATGGTCATGAGAAATAAATGTCGGGTTCCTATAATTTGGTTTGCGGGTGAGTTCTGGGTTCATAAACCGGTTCTGATGTAGCTTACTCGAGGTAATTTTCCATAGATAGTTCCCATCGCACTCTTCACGAAAATTAAGGAACATTTTCTCTAAATTCTACCTACATCATCTCTCCATTAGCATGGGTGGTAAGACTCAGTTATAGTAATAATAATAACTCCGACCCCAAGTTGCCGGCGGCTGCTTATCTGTCAGCCTCAAGTGGCCGACGATCTCACACGTCCATCACAGATTTTGCCTTAACCTACTACGAGTAATGTAGCACAGGACGAATAGTGAATAATTCCGCGACTATCCAAGGGTCCCGGCGTCGATTCTAATGTCCAGGTGTTGTTTACCAATATTATATAATATAATTGAAGATAATAATTCCTGATCCACGCGAGTCAGGGATCAGGGTTCGAATCCCTGTCGGGTCTACTGAGAGTGGTTTTCCCTAAATAGTTTCCCAATCTCCTTCTACACGAATGCGGGTAGATTACCTCTAATGATTCCTTCCTCATCCCTACACCATTAGAGTAATTATCATATATGCATGTAATATCAACAGGTAGAGAGACGAGGTGATAAAACAATCTTAAACCTAGAGAATCTTATAACAGTGGACAAAGTTTCATCCAATCTGGTAGTCAGGACTTTCCTTACCTGACAGCTCAAACTATTAGTCTAGACCGACTCTCATGTATTCATACGTCAATTAGTGTGATCTGCAGCTGACACCGGTGACTAGGAGGTCGGGGATAGGATCCCAACGTGTGTTCTGAGATATTTTTTTTCATATACGGTTTCCCTCTCTCTCTCCATGAAAATGTGGGTACTCTTCTTCAGTTAATCTTTCCTCCCTGATCCTTAGACAACTAGTGTGAATATGTAAACATCCCGGATGTAGGAAAAGATGCTGCGTAAAACCAAATTAAACGTGGACATTACTAACCGACATATTTCGGCACACGACTTACAAATAAGCAATTAGCAATCAAATCAACGCCACTAGCGTTCATTCCACACACAATAATGACACACTCAGCTTCAATCTTGCACACCGGATAAATACTTTCAGTTAGGGCTACCAGATTTATCTATTCTGAAATCAATTGAAATGGAAAACATTTTAAACTAAAACAAAAATTTAAGGTGTAAACTTCTATTACGAAAGGAAACCTTCAAGTCAGCAATGAAACAATCTTATGTCATAGTGCTTACACCAGATATATACAGGCATATAATATCTAGTAACACTTTTAAAATGGTCACGCCTTGCTGGGATTCAAACCCCGACTTCTTCGGCATTAGCAATAAATAATCTTGCTAGTTTTAGAGAGCAACATCCTCAATGAGCGCCAGCGACAAATATATGATGAAGCAGTCAGTTAATTTAATTATTGTGCTAACAAAGTGAACTCCTTTAGTCCGTTTAGAGCAAGGATTCTCGACCGGTGTGCCGCGAGATCGGACAGGGGTGCCGCAAGATTTTGAGTGGGGGAAATAAGAAGACAATATAATAAAGAAAATATATGATCAGAAAATAATGAAAATAAATAGAAGTTGAGTATTTTAGTGTTTCTCTGAATTGCACGAGCCATGGCACACGATGTAACACAATTTGTTTCCTTTTTGATGGCTACATAATATTATTAATTTTTAATGATCTCACAATGAGGTTGGTTAGTGTGCTGGTTTATTGATTACCAAATCTTATCTTACTCTACAACTGTATTTATGTTTTTCATTCATTGTTTTTATTATTTATCTTTCAATGAACTCGGTAAGGGAGCAAGTAAAAATGTTTATTTTAATTTTAAATAGTTACAAAATTAAAAGAATGTTAATTGTTTACTCTGATATATTCTACTTTGAATGAAAAATAAAAATTGTGGAAAACAAAACACTTACAAAAATTCTTAGAAGGGTGCCACGTGATTCTAATCCCCTTCACAAGCGTACCGCGAGCCTATGAAGTTTGAGGATCCCTGATTTAAAGGAAATAAACAAATTTATGTGTTGAACCTCATCTTACTACTCGTTGGGGCTATCCACATTTAATTGCACTATTGTGGTAGGAATGAGGACGCCGGAACTGAGTGGAAATTCACCCGAATCTGCGTAGGGGGAGAGTGGGAAACAACTTAGGAAAAATTACCCCCAGTTCACCCATGCAAGATTCAAATCTCGATCTCCCCGTAAACACGAAAGTGAGATTTAAACCCTTGCTTCCCAATATGTTTGCTTAGTTTCTTCAAGCAAAACTTGGGCTTTGACCTGTAGGGTCAAGGGTGAATGTTAACTGTGCTATCCTTGTTTCAACGATCTATTTCTCTCTCTTTCCCCACTCAACTTTGCGACCTGCGTTTTATGCTTCACATAAGATAATAATTTTTTGCTTATATACTGTCTCAAAAGGACTTATGTACGTAATTTTTTTTATTGCGCGGCAGTTTTTGAGCGGATGAGTAGCATAGGTCTTGACTCTGGAAAGACTTCCCAAATGAGTCCTTGAGTGCCAAAGCAGATATATTTCAGTGTCTTAAGAGGGGAAGGGTTTATTGGAGGGGTCAAGTGTAAGAAAATACGCTGGCCTTAACTTCGCTCAAATAAAGACTTTACTATTATTTTATCATATGTATTCATTTGGAACATAATTAGACCTATGATCTATTTATAACGTGCAGGATTCCCCTAAACTCAGAACGCCTGGATAGAAGGAAACTTTATACAAAGAGTTCCGCGAAATATAAACAGTACTGTATATTAGGGTAACGCCCTGGTATAAAATAAAAAAGGAGAACACTTTATTTAGACAAATTAGATCGTCAATAGCGGGCAAATTGGTACCGAAGCGTAGGCCTACTAATAACTTTTCTTTTTAAGTTAAAGTTGCTGTATCATTAACAGATATGAATAATGACGTCTTCATGATGTAGGATGACATAACCGGAAACTATNCCCCCCACTTCAACTCCTGAGGCGAACGTTGAGACCTCCTTTCTAGAATGATCCAACATCCTGCAAGGCGAGACAAGCCCTCCTTGGAATATAAACTATTTCCTAGACCCCTGATCTTCACCAGGTCACCACTATTACTCATAACATTTCCCGAAACAAAATGTGTCCCTCCTGGATAAAAAGAGGAACATTGATTCTGTGCACTCCGCGTCTTACTATCCGTCCGGACCAACCGCTTGGTTAAACGAAACTTTAATGGGTATATTTGGCAGACTAAACGGTTCCGGATTACAAGAGCTATAAGATGACATTCACGCTGAACAAGATGTGCACCATAAGCTTCTTTTTTGTTGATTTGAATCTCTTCTTTGTTTAAATTAAAACAAAAAGTTGAGCCTTTTCACAGGTGGCTTTCAAAATGGCGACCTGGCAAAGAGTCAGTGTTAAGCTGATCACGCTAAAACCCAACGCCAATAGATGGAGTATAAAACATAAATAAGTTTTATTTGAAACAGATATTTAGTCCGACTTTTTTTTTTTATAAGACTTCTAAAACAAACATTTGTTTTAAAGTTTATAGTGATCGGTTCTAATAAGATAGACGTGGACATATAATATATTTAATTCATAGCTCTCTGCACTATAATTGTAGCTAATGTTGCCACAATGGTGAAAAGGAAAATATTTAAATTGTATTACACTATGAGTTCGTTCCTTGCATCTAACAAAACTTTCTTTTTTTAAACTAGTTTTTTTTTAGGATTTCTTACCGCTAGTATATGAGGGTTATTGAAAAGTTGTTAACTATTTATAGGTCATGTTTACTTTTATTTTTTTTAATTCTGAGTTTGTCAACAAATTACCTTACCTTACGAAATATTCTGAATTTCCCATCCCCATCCCCCTACTAACCACCCTTATTTAATTTTATATATATATATATATATCTTTGCCTTACAAAAATGTAAAAATAATACCAAATTAGGAATGAGCATGTAGTGGTTTATTATTTAAAAAATGCTATAACGTGCGTTGTTTTTATATCAGGTCTTAATTTCTATAGTGATTTATGAATACAAATTAGGTTATATTATAGAACCTTAAACTTCATACTATGACCGACAACTCCTCACATGACTATGGTTCGAATGAGCAGGAGCCGGATTTTGATGACATATCTCTGAAGGTGCGACTGATAAGACAGTTGGAAAGTGATTTTTGGTGTTGCTTAGTATAAAAAAGTGTAGGTGATACATAAAGAAGTATATAAGTTATGATGATAGTAGTGTAGAAATTATAGAAGTTGAATTAGAAAAAAAGTTTAATGTCAGTAACCGTGGTATAGTCAAGTGTGTCCGCGTTCTATGCTCGGGAGACTGATGTACCTCACCGCGTCAGTGCATGGCGATCATCTAGAAATAATCCTAAACATTATTCAAAGTGAGAATGTGTCACGACTCAAAGAGTCAGAGTGACGTCTGCGACACGATAGATTAACATGCTTTCTCATCCCCCCTTTTTTTCCTACGTTTAGGCGGGGTAATCTTATTTATCCACCAAAGTAGGAGGGCCGATTCCCCTTAATCGTCTTGTACGTCAGACCAATCAAAGAGAGGCGGGCCCCACAAGTAGGGATTATTACATCTTCACGTGTGCTTGGAGAAAGGTCTGGAAATGAGATAACTCGACACACTGTGGCTATTTTTCAATTCAATATTTAGTTATTGACCCTCAACAATCGCTCCTTCAAAGTTTGTAGTACACAATTCAATTAGGTCGACAAAACAATAAAAAGATACTGCTCATCAAGTTACAATTTTATTGGTTATTTTCTAGTCATTATTTGTCATTTGGAATATTTAGGTTATATTTTCATGCTTCGAATATTTTTTATCGAATTTTAGTTACTAATGTTAAATAATTTCAACGTTTTGTAAATGTATCAATAATTAAAGTGGGAATGTATAGAAGGCGAGAAGAGGTGTGTTGCAGTTTTCATATAAAAACTTTTTTTTTGCCAAAATAAATCCAAGAGTGCTTCATTGAAAACAAAGTTTAATTTTCTCCACAAGGTGACCTCGACATTTCTTGAATATCTATCAAGGGTGTCCTGAAATTTAAAGAAAACTTTCTTTTAATTTAAATAAATATGACCATGAGAGATTTTCAAGAAATGTTGATATATCGATGAAAAGAAAATTATACTATGTTTATAATGAATACATATTTTATTTATTTTGGACAAATAATAATTGTTTTCCTATATAAACTACTGGCGTTCCCTATACACTCCCAACTTAACTGCACAAAAGAAAAAATATGAAAGTGTCTAAAGGCTGTTTTCTTATACGGTCATAAACTTGCTTCTTCTACATTAAAATCCGAGATAAGTTATATATCGAGACAACGCCAGAAGACTTGATGATCGTTGAGGGCTAGTGAGGTATGTGAAGGCGCGTACACAGGTGTGGCGGCTTGTTATTACATATGCCCTTTAGGGACCTAGGGGTGTAAAGATGGAAAGGGAGGGGAATGATAATATCTCTTCATCTCCAGTAGGCGCGCCAACAACAACTGGTGGGAGGGTTGGATGGGGGATCTGTTGCAAGTACACTTTAGTTCCATTCCGCTCCTTGCTGCTGTGTATGATTGATGACCTTCAGCTCTCGCGGTCTCTTCCTTGGCGTCAAGGTCATACCAAGGCAAGAGAAAGAAGTTTTTTTCTAGCCTAGTCATCTCTTGAATAAAGTCTACTCTTTGTACGCCTTACACACTTACATTCGATTTTTAGGGCCAGTTTCATAGTCAGATTAAGTACACCTAAAGTGCGAGTCGATACTAAATACAGGACGACACCTACCTAGACCAAAATGGAATGGGCCAGTTTCGCATATGAAACTGGCCCATTCCATTCAATTTCAGGTAGGTGACGTCTTGTATTTAGTATAGCGCCGCACTTGAGGCGTACTAAGTCTGACTATGAAACTGGCCCTTAGTATCGCTGAGCTAAAATGGAAAAAAATTACAAAAGCACACTCAACAAAATAAAATCAATGAAAGCGATATTTCTAGTCAAGGCTCGATTAGAGCTGATGGATTATGAAAGGGTAGGACGAACAAATGGCCGTATTTTTACAGTTTTTATAACAAATTTTTTTCTCTTCAAAATACAGTAAAATTGTAGGGGACCTGACTGTCTAAGGGTAAGGTGTCAGACTTCTGTGTTAAGTGTCCAGGGTTCATTTCCCGGTTCCAGCACAGATTTATCTGATTACAAAATCCTCTGGCAAAGTGTGTGCTTTCACGCTTTGTGTATGTAGGAAATGCCAGGCCCCCACCGTGGTTCGTAGCCCATGTTAAACTGTAGGTCCACTCTGATTTCCACCATCATCAATCTACACATATCATCCTAAAATCTGTGGATAATGTAATTCGCCTCAAAAGGCAATTTCACACTGGTATTCGTGGTGTCCACGGTAACCGCTGACGAAATAAATGTCCATGGACGGGCCAATTCACACTGCAACCAAACGTCCGCTGACATTTTTGATGCCTACAAACTTGAGTTGTTATACTGTAGTGTAGTGTAGGTGACCACGTGCTCTTCAAAACTCCACTGCGCATGCTCAGTCCAATACGTCCACGCGAACGCCCTGCCGATCGTTCGGAGAGTGATCTGAAAATATCCGTACCGCGGACACCCTCGTTAGTTCTGTGACACCGTGGACGTCAGTGTGAATTGCCCCATTTGATAAGCTGGGAAGCAATTTCTACAAAACGTCCATCCATGGATTCCACGGACACCGCGGATGCCAGTGTGAAATGGCCTTTAGTGGTGTCCCCACCTCAGAAATAAATCCCTCCATACACCAGGAGAGCAGAAGTAAGAGAAGGTCGAATGGCCAAGAGCTATTCAAAATGTTTCTGTTCAAATGCCGCTCACTATGATCAGGACCAATATTCTACAAATGTTGAGATTACTATATTAAACTAAACGTATCTACTGAAGCAATATTTGATTTGTTTGTGTCTAAAAATGTTATAAAACCTGTAAAAAATACGTAGTTTAAGCTCGCGTTCCCTTCAATCCCACGATTATTCGTTTGGATGCGGTTGTTTATAACTCAAAATTCACATATTTTGGTTGATAATTAACACCCAAATCCCCAGGAAACAAAATGTACCTGGTACAACAGCGTTGAATGGATCTTTGAGACATAATGATGCTGTAATTTAAGCCCGCATCGGTGGCCGCATAGTCTAAGGCACTACTGCAAGATGGGGAGATCGGGGTTCAATCCCAGTCGAATAGTGACGTTTTTCTTTCCTTAATGGTTTTCCACTCACCCTCCACGAATATTCGGGTGTACATCCTGTAAAATTCAACCTTCCTAATCCCTAACATATTATATTATGTAGGCGTATAGCCCAAACGGGTAGTAAGACGCGATGCTATTTGTTTTTAATGTAATTTAATAAGGGGGTTACAGCACAAATGGTATTGGTATTTTCCTCCTCCCCTGTTTGATCCCCTACTGCTGAACAGCTCCATCCAGGAACATTATAAACTCACATGGTTTCTGGCGTTTATGTGGCTCGACTATCACAAGCGGTGCTTCAAACAACAGGAGTGGCTGAACCAGGCTCGACTATCACACTCCATGCTTCAAACAACCCGAGTGGCTGAACCAGGCTCGACTATCACACTCCATGCATCAAACAACCCGAGTGGCTGAACCAGGCTCGACTATCACACTCCATGCTTCAAACAACCAGAGTGGCTGAACCATCATCAGTATGACCCACTCAACGTTGCCATGCGTTAAATTTGGCTAAAAAGAGGAGCGTTCGGCCTAAGAACTCTCCAACTCAGTCCGGAGAAGAAGAAAAGAGATGGCATTCTGTGGCGAGCCAGTGTGTAATATGGTGGCCAAGCCGTAAGACTCGGGAATCTGAGGTTGTTAATGAGAATGAGAAATATTACCGGCAAGTTTACACGCACGCAGGAATGAGATGATCCGGTATATTAGCCTAGTAATCAAGATTTATTTGACGATTTGAATGGGAGCCAATTCACCCTCCCCCTTATTTTTCACTTCCTTCCAAGAAGGATAGTTAGACAAGGCAACTAAAATCTCAATTTAACACTTTTATTTTTCGATGATCATGGGTTCAAACCCTATCTACTACACTGTATTGACATGTGAATTAACAAGACTAAATTAAAATATGCCTACATTTATTGGAAAATTGTATTTTGAACTTGTGATCACTCAATGATGATATGACCATTTATGTACGGTCTTGTATTTTTAAATATAATTAAACTTAATGCAATATTGTGTTTTTGAACTTAATTTACAATAACTCTGCTAACTTTTGATTGTAAAAAGCTAACGTTTGTACAATTAATTGTACAAGACTTACAAAGCTTGGGGGATCACAATGAGCTATTAGGTTACGGATATAGCCCTATCAAGTATCATATCCGTAGACAATAATATATATTAATAAAATGGAGAATTTGTCCGTCATGAACATTGCGCAAATCTACCGCGAGCAGAGGGCTGAAATTTAAAAATTAGTAGCCCTTGTGCACAAATATGTGTACCTTGAAGATGGAATTTTTAATTTTTGATAAGATTTTTTTTTAATGTATTAAAAGATGGGTCAGAAAAAAATGAATGAGATTTTTTTCTGTCTGTTCTTTTGCTAGTAAATTGAATATATGAGAAAGTGTGTACGATTGTGTCGTACCATTTGTTGTTTTTTTTAAAGCGTTTCAAGTAAATCCTGAAATTTCAGGTGGCGTATCACAAACTGAATGCCGTTAACGTTGAGTAGGGAAAAGAAAGAGGGTGTTGTGGCCATTGCCCCCCCCCCGGTCCCTCCTCCAACGTACCGTAAAAGTCGAACCATCCTGTCTAGCGTCTTACACGCCGTGTTCCTCTGCGAAACTTCCGGCCAGCGTGAGTAGATTTATTGATCATTGTTCCAATGAGTGGGTATGACTTATCGTGTGTACACTCAGGTACATACAAATATAGATCCCTACCAAGAGGTAGAACATGAAAGGTCGGAAATGACACAACTCCGAGTTCAGTGGTGTGGTGAAAAACTGGCATTCAGCAGGAAGGTAAAGAAACCAAGCCAAATAACTATAAAAGTAAAAAAATAATATAAAATAGTTTACCAGTAAATAGGGGGAGGAGGGTATAAACAAAAGTTTTTTTTTAGATTTGATAGAAAATTTATATTTGCCGGACAGATTCAAAATGGGTATAAATTATAGTATAGTACATTAGTTTTTAAAAAACGATTTAATAGTATTTTAGAAACTAATGAGTGATTAAAAAATGAATATTTTAAATAGCTAAAAATATTTCACACCAAAATAGTATTTGGAATTATTTTGCATGACAAATAATAATATATGTTGATTCTTCTCGTAAATTTAGGGTGGCGTACTTATGACAACTTTAGTAAATTATGAAGTTTTTAAAAAATAACCTTTAGGTTTAGTTCAAAATTGTTATTTTAGAATTAATTTTCATATTAAATAAGATTTTTAAGGAGCAAAAATAGTTTTAGGATAACTTAGAAACATATATATTTTGAAAATTCGATTTTTTTAAATAGTTTGAATAATTCTGTTTAAAATGTATAATGATCGTGATTATCCAGACAATATGCTTTATGAAGATTTACTTAAGGGTAGTTTAAAAATGAAAACCAATCTTTGAAAATTTTGTTCCAAGCTATAATACACTATATGAGCAAGTTTGTGTGATCTGCCGTACCATTTATTTGATAAAACAGTGAGAAAAAGATAAAAGTGCTCAAATCAAATGGTCTTTAGGAATCTTCCTTTAAAGAAAGTTTCTGCACTTTGTGTCAATTCCGACCTATCATGTTTAACCAATGCCTTATAAAATACAGAGTTGTCACAATTCTCAAGTTGATAAAATTCTATTTTCTCAAAGGGTAAAATCACAATCTCACAAGTTTCGAACATTCTTTGAATCGAACCCAAGGTCCTTAGCTAAGTAGTCTTGTCTAGACACTCTACTGACCGAACTAGTTTGTCATTTAGTCCAAATAAAGTGGAAACTATGAAATAAATGAAGTGTGGGCGTCAAGTAAATCTAAGGAGGCCACCTCGGTAAGCGAGAAATCGCCGCGCAGACGTTCTGCTTAGACGCAATATTTAATTCTACGATGCGTTTTTTTCAAAATATGGTCCACGCGAAAATAAAGTTGGAAGATTCCAACAACGCTCTTATTCCTTAAGGCTCGTTCACACCAAGCTCTCGGAACTATTGGCGAGCTGTTAGCGAACAACTGCAGAACTCAGTGTACTAGAGATCGCTAGCCTCTCGTGTTCGGTGTTTATGTTCGGTAAAAGTTCGCTACATGAGCGGTAACATCAAAGAAACTGTTAGCGAACACGTGGCGAACAGCACTAGCATTCGGGACGTGTTTATTATTAGGCACTCGATGACATCCGACATTTTGCGAACTGCTGACGGACTGCTCTCAAACTACATGGCGAACATGACTTCATTATTCAAAATATTTGGTGTGGACGTCGTGCTTGCAAAACTGTTCGCGAATAGCCATCGAACCGCTCGCGAACAGCTCGCGAACATAAGCATATTTGCGGAGCTATAAGACTAGGCTTGATGAAAAAAAGGGCTCTATATTTAGACTTCCTCTAACAAATACAGTAATTTTTTTATAGGCGCATAACAGAAAGTTTTAAGATATTTGAGAACTAGCAGCGAGCTTTCCTCTTTACCTCGAGATAGGAAGTTTCGTAGCTTTCTTTTCCCTCTTTCTTGTTGACACGACAAAGGGTGGTTGTATGCGAAAGGCGAAAGAGAGCATAAGCTTGGACTGGATATAAAAGTAGTTCTAGAAAACAACAAAGACCATTGTATTTTAAGCGGTACGGGTTTCGAACCCCGATCTCCCCGTCCAGTCCAATGGAAGAGTGACGCCTTGGAAACCATTTGATCACCAAGGCGGGTTTCAATGATAATTTTTCCGGCCATTGACAACATACTAAAACTACTCACTTGATGTGTTAAGTAATGGTCCAATATTTTGAGAAGAATATAATTTAAGTAAACATAACGTGCTTTTTTTTTAAAAAAAAACTTTGTTTACTCACGCATTTGCTGAAAAGGACAACGCACGCACTGTAAAGGTGATCGACCGGTCGAGAAGTCTTGAAGTAACATCGACAGAATTATTCCCGCGAGATCCCAAGTACAGTCCAATATTGATAAAAAAAAAGGGCCTTTTAGAAATTACAAAAATGTTTTTGTGGTCAACATCGATAGCATATTGATAAGTGTCAAAAGCGACAGCTCGAGATCACATGAATTGACTTACGAACACGTGAACGTAGATCGCTTAATTTGGCCGAATGGTCTTAAGCACCACTCTCGTGATTGATTGCCAACCAGGGAGATATGTGTTCGAATCCCAGTCAGGTGTAACGAAGTTTTTGCTAAATATTTTTCCACCCTCCCTCCATGTAAATACGGGTACACTTACTCCAAAGTCAACCTTTTTCATCCCAAACACATTATTGTAATTAGTAGGCCTACATATGCGTATAGTCTGAACGGATAATAAGACTCGGTGGGTGAAAAAGTTGTTCTAGATAACTTTTTTGCTGTCAAAGAAGGTTATTTCTATTAAAATTGGATTGTAGCTCGGGAATCATAAGTAAATACATTACGAATGAGGAAAAAATTAACGTTTATAAAAATACAAACATGCTTTTTTACCGTCAACGTTGATAACATTTTACTGTATTATTAGTGATATTTTATAGGTATTGAAACTATCAATCATCAGTGACTGTTTAAGGTGGAAGTGTGTAGGGGGGTTGGAGGGGCCGCGAGAAAAGGTCAATATGTTTTTAGAGTTTTTATAGCAAAACTTTTATTTTTGTCAAAATAAATAAAATATTGCTCCAGTAGAAATCTCCAAATGGTGATATCAACATTTCGTTGACTATATGTCATGAGCATAGCGGCATTAGATGAGAAACTTCTAAAATGACGAGAAAATTTAATCATTAAATTCCAGGACAGCCTTGACAAATATTCAACAACTGTTGATATCACCATGTGAAGAAAATTAAACTCTGTGATTCTACTGGAGAAATATTTGATTTATTTTGCCCAAAAATTGTTTTATATAAAACTGCAAAAACACTGACCTTAAACTTGCGTCCTCTACATTTCCAACCTTAAGCTCAAATTATTTAATGCTTGGAAGATAAAAGAAACCTACGAAGAAATCGTAAAATGTTCCACCTACACAAGCAAGTATATCCGCATCGGTGGACGCGCGGAATAAATGCCAAGTTCATCGAGTGTGGTTCGTCGGTAACGGGGAGATCAGGATTTAGAATCTCGACTGGGTGTACTGAAGGTAATCCCCCCCCTCCCCCAATGGTTTCTCACTCCCACTTCACGCTAACGCGAGTACATTTCTCCTATTATACATTCGACATCCCTCCTACCCCATTTGCATATTTAAATGCCGATAGCCCGGACGGATAGTACAACAAGCTATATCAAAATAGTGTAATGCAGGGGGCTGGTGGAGATCTTGCAACGCAGCGCTACCTCCTCCCACCTCTCCCCCTCACATACAGTACAATATATAGATTATTTGCAAGTACTAATAAGCCTATTGTAATCTCAACCTTTCTCATTCCAGTATCTGGCTGTGTAATTTGTGTATGTGTCTTATCTGATGTGTATTGCTTACCTCGTCACATTAAAGTATAATATTACTTTAGATAAAGTATCAGTTTTAATTCCTTGGGCCCAACTTTATTTCCCCTCGACAAGACGGACTTTTCGTAGCTCGGACAGACGAGTTAGTACGAGTTATCGAGAGTTGACTGTACTAAGATTTCGAGGCTTTCCCAAAATCTATAAACTTCATCCGATGTAAATGGTAGCGCATCGACTGCCGGCAAAGTTATCAAATGTATAAGTAGCATGAAAAAACAGGGGGGCGGTATAGCGGGGCTGGGCTGGGCTGGGCGCGCTACAGGACGAAAAGGAAGGGAAGAGAGAAGTTTCGTCGATCAACCGGTAAGGTAAGGCGAAGAAGAGGGCACGAAGATGGTTGAGTGACATGCACGACGATCTGACGTCTTAAGGAAACACAAGTACACCAGTGCGCGCCGCAACATAGTCCCCCGTCTCACCTATTTTCCTCACTTCCCAAAAAAGGACCGTATTGATTATGATTATTATTATTACTACTATTACAGCGTGCCTGTGGTTTATTTTGTGTAAAGATCAGCCAGTACTAATGTACAGTTGTACAGGGTCGCTCGAAAGTACTCATCATACATCCTTTTCATGGGGGCTCTTCCCATGCCCCGATGAAATGAGGGGATAAGATCTTTTAACCTAACTTAAGCCTAATTACCCAAACCTTAGTAACCATGAGAATTATTCCCATTTCGAGAAAGTTCCCCTTGTATCAGCCGGCCGGGAATCAAACCCGGGACCTCTAGGTCAGCAGCCAAGAGCTTGAGCCCTTAGAATCCTCGATTCCTTAGTAATATTAAAGAGAAAAATTAGAGAAAATATATTCAAGATTAGAAAAAAAGTGTATATTTTTTCCCATATTTTGAATTTTAGTTATTTTTAAGAGATATCATTATAATGTTTACTAGCAGATTAGATCAACAACTAGACCCCAAAAGTGAATGTATTACTTGATGAGAACAAAAATATGAATGGAGTGAAAAAAAATTTCATACCAATGTGGGAAAGTTACGTTGGGATGGAAGGGGAAGCGAGAAAAGTTAGGTGTTTTTTACCATTTTCATAGCCAAACATTTTTTTTTTTGCAAAATCAATCAAATATTGATTGACCTAGTAGAAACAAAGAGTTTAATTTTCTAAACAAAGTAATCTGAACAGTTCCTGAATAAATGTCGTGAGCATAATAGGATTTGATGATAAACTTTTTAAATCAAGAGGAAAAGGTGTCATTAAATTCCAGGACACCCTTGACAGATATCCAATAAGTGTTGAGGTCACCGTGCGAAGAAAATTAAACTATGTTTCTACTGGAGAAATGTTTGATATATTTTGCTATTTTGCAAAAAAAAATTTATAAAAACTGCAAAAATACTGGCACTATTTCTCAGTCCTATACCACCTTTGCTTATCACGTCTGCAAAGTTGACTAAGATTTGGATTCGTATTCGAGATACGTCGGTAAAATGAAGATTTGTATTCGGTAAAAAGTGGATTAAATTAGACCTATCTCTAATTATCATTAAAAAAAAGTATAGTGTTTTAAAATGCGTGTGTGAAGAGCTGTAGAATATAATGAGATTAAAGATCAACAAAGATTATAAGATGAAATAAAGCTAACTCTTGTACAATTAAATGCACATGAAAAGAAAAGCTCAGAAGATAGAAATGGTCTGTAAGTCACGGAGTGAAGAACAGAATAATAACACGTACGGTTTGAATCCTGAATAGCTCGATGGTAGAGAATTGTCGGGCTAAGCCAAATGACACGGGTTCTATTCCTGAGTACAGATGTGCTTTATTTCACCAAAGGACCATAGGAGGTCAACCGATCTTATTTTATATACTTGGCCTTCTCTACTGAAACTGTGTATTATTCATGAATGAACGATGTGAATGGCATAGCTAATATGGAATACTTTTACCGGGGCGAGGGAGGACTGGGAACATACCAAACTAACGAAACAAGGTGAGTTCCACGATACTTCAAATAACAGGGGAAAAAAAACATTGGAGCTATTTTATATCTCTCTTGGCATTCATGCAAAAACACTGCCAAATTCCGATACAAATATTCCCCCCCGTCACCCTTCAGAACAGTGTCAGGGCTTTTAGTATCTGCTCCAAATAAAAGGTTTCTTTCACTATTTTGACTCGCAACGTTGGGTTTGCGGGCAAAAACGTCAGTATCCTTTAGTATGGTTTTCCGGTGATTGGGAGGTCAGTGTTCAAATACCAGCCGGGTGTACCGAGGTATCATTCTTCTCAATTGTTTCAAACTTTCAATCCACGCATATGAGGGTACATTTTCTGTGGGTTTTACCTTCCTTATTTCTTTTCCATCATTGTGAATATACGGTTATCCCGGACTGATTGTAAGACACTGGGCACCAAAAAAGAAACAGGTTCCCTGTTCTAACAATTTTTTACAAAGAGCTTATAAAATAAACGTTTGACGTAATTATCATATTTAGCTCACATGCATATAACCCAAACGGGTAGTCAGATGTGGTGCTGAAAATAAATATTTTAAGAGGTCGTCAAAATTCACGGGAGGATCTGTGTAGCCATCAGCTTTCCTTGAGCATGGCCATGTCCTTGATACATCGCGAGTGACAAAATATGGTGCTTGGTGCATATTACCCTATCTGACAACGTTCGTTTTATTTTGCTTAAGGCCACTCGCACATTGGAACCGACTACGTACGACTATAGGTCGCGCGTGGTCACACGAAGTCGCCCGGACAATCCCGACATGAGACAAAGGACGGGAGTCCTCACATTGGAGGCGATTCAGTCGTCCGACTACGCGCATATTGTTCCGACCTGCGACCGGATCCCAACAAGTTGGAATTTTTCGTTGAAGTCATGCGACCTGACTAGTCATTTCGCCTGTGTTTTGGTTTTAAATTTTTTCCAAAATGGAGAATGAAAAATTGCCAAGTCTCGTGTTCGAGAGGAAGTGTCTTTGGGATCAAAAAAGACGACCACAACCATTCGAGAGACGTCCAGAGAAATGCGTGGTATATTTGTTTGATCCGCCAGATCAATAAATTATCAATAAATTATTTCCAAGGAGGTACAATTGAGAGTTCATTTTTCACTTTTCACTCTGTTACGAAAAAACTCAAAATAATGTACTACTCAACGACAACTAGGGGGTACAAGAACAGATCGCACCTAAGGAAGTCTGTCTCAATGCGCGGAATCCAGTCGTACGAACAAGTCGCGTGTGGTCGGGCGTTCGACGTAGTTGCACGTATTCGGTTCCAATGTGCGAGTAGCCCTAAGCTTGTTTTTGTTTTTAAGAAATAGCACTCTGAAAAGAGGTTGTGCAAATTTGTGGACACCGTGTATATATTGGCATCAGAGCTATTCGTAGAAACAACAAACTGCTTCATATTACTCAACAGTACTTGACCTTTAACTAAAAGGTATTTGAAGTCACGTTCCTTTCTTTAGTTAAAAAAAAACAAAAGAGACTATATCTTCAAAATACAGTTGTATTTTTAAAAGGTTACGTACGTATCATGAAGTAAAAATAGTTTGGGCATGTTTTGTGTTGCGAAACGTATCGTGAAGCACGGAGAATAACCGAAATAACGTTAATTCGGGTTGTTAGTTCTAATAGAAATTGCAGTTTGGTATATTTCTGTTATCATCACTGTTTAGATAAAACTAAAAAGTAGGCCGATCTTATTTTAAATATTCGACAACGCGTGACAACAGCAAAGGATAGATTCTGCATTGTAGTTACTATTACAATGAAACTCACACCATGTAGATCTATATAACCCGCCTCGGTGGCGTAGTTAGCTAACGCGCTAGTCGTGTTGAGCTCGACTGCCGAGGACGGGGAGATCGAGGTTCGAGTCTCGGTCGGGTGAACTGGGGGTGGTTTTCCACTCTCCCTCCACGCAAGTGCAGGTTCACTTCCTATAAATTCAACCTTCCCAATTCCTAACCCATTAGTGTAATTAGTACTTAAGCGTATAACCCGAACGGGTAGTAAGACGCGGTGCTAAGTATTATTATTATTATTATTATTATTATTATTAGATCTATATTGCCCGGTTTTTTAGTGTGAGAAGCTACTATATTCAAAAACGTCTGGCCCATGACCTCAATCAAGAGGGAACCTAAACAAGAAATTAAAAGCGATAAACATTAATGAGTTATTAAACACTAATAAGCCTAAGTAGGTCATTGGTGGAGATAATAATCGATCGGACTCAAGAATAGTGTGTGCTTGGACTAAATTTCCCTTAACTTGCCAGAACAAAGATTCAGACGTCAATAGTTTCACGTATAAGTAACTGATATCCCCAATCTCTTTAATTATATCACTATTTACTGGCATGGGCGTAAGTAAGACACGCACTAGTGTACGTCTCAACTACAAACTGTAGATCGCGAATGACTGAAATAATGAACTAGTCTAATTTTCATAGGAAGCACCTCTAACGGCACGTGGTTGTATACATCACGAAGTCCTTCGTTCGAATCCTGACCGGGTTAGTATACACCCTGATCACCTTGAATTTACGTGCGTCAGTTTCTATCTCGGCACTAGATCTAAATATTTAAGTATATTGTGTTCGGGTACCAGGTAGTTTCACGTTTCCTAGAAACGATTAGACTGGGTTTGATTTAAATTAAAGATGACTTGAATTAAAAATCACAAATTAATATTTAGGATAAATTTAGTCAACAATTTGGTTAGTTATGGTTACTAAAGAATGTAAGTTGAGTTTGAGTGATTGCGTGAGTGTGGAAGGGTTCGGCCAGACTGCCAAGCGTGCGAGCGAGCGACTAAAATATAAAATGGAACACATTGGTTTGTAATGAGAGGTGGCCAGACTGGAGCGAGCAAGCGACTGAGCGCGCGCGCTTGAAAGATAGAACTGGTTCAATTTCTGAGCGCGCGCGCTCGACCCGGTACAGTCTAGTTTACAGGCGCTAGGCAAAATTATTGTATGTTGGTTCATTGAGTGCTAGGAAAACTTCTCATTTTGACATTTTTATTATTATTATTATGCTACTAACGGCCTAATTTAATTGGTAAGATCATAAACCATACCTATATATATATATATATATATATAGGTAAGATCATAAACCATACATATATATATATATATGTGTGTGTGTGTGTGTGTGTGTGTGTGTGTAAAAGTAATATGTTAAAATACTTGAATATTATAATCAAAGTAGGCCTTTACAAATAAGAATCACCATTAGCGTGGAGAGAGGATGAGAAAACCACAACAATAAA
>CABFWB010003067.1:15289-50699 GCA_902151455.1 Timema bartmani
AAATGAAAAGATGTTTTATTTTGTATGTTGTCTTGACAAACACTGAATTTGTAATATTTGTGTTACTCACTAATTGGAGTTCATTGTGAATTTGTAATTGTGATGATCACATAGTATTTATTTTATTATAGAAATCAATTATGCCACCCAAACGAAAAGCCAACGTTCGGGCAGGACAAAGTCTGTCGGGTCCGCTAGTAGAAATATAGTATAGCGAAACTATAAAAGGGTAATTGAGTATCCTCTCCTGATTATTACCTTATTAATGTAAGTATACGAACAGCGTAGACGAGCAAGAGTAATAATACATGAAGCTAAAAACATTAGTAAATAAATAGTACGACACTATCGCACAAATTTCTCATATTGTGGATTATGGCTTCGAAGATAATTTTTAAATACAGGTAGGTACGTAAGTACGTATGTACGTACGTATGTATGTATATATGTATGTATGTACGTATGTACGTAGGTACGTAGGTACGTATGTACGTATGTATGTACGTACGTATGTATGTATGTATGTATGTATGTATGTATGTATGTATGTAAGAAAACCCTATCACACAAAACTTAATGTGATTTTGGCTTAGTACCAAACACTAAGCAATAATATTATTCGCAGCCTTAAAGCATTCAACACAACAGACAACTTTAAATGCTAGAACATAATAAAACCTACTTGATATCAGTGTTTTATTCATAAACTCAGATTTGCAAAGAAACATTAACTTGACCCCTCCCTTTCCTTCTGCTGTAATAAAGTGCCATGCGTTGTACCCACGTCAAGTAGTTGCGACGTATGTTTACTGCTTAAAGCTGTTTTTTCAATACTGATTCGTTCACTGATGAGATGGCGTGGTGGCATGTAGCTTATTAATATGTTCCCAGAAAAATAAGGAGTGCAAAAGAAGAAATCCCGTCTTGATCCGATAAGTACTTTTGAGTATACAGGCAACAAACAAACTGACAGATAGGCCAAAAGTTCTAACAATAGATTATTCGGGCTTCTAATCGTTTATACTTACTACCCAGAAAAAATATAGACTTCACTTAAAATGAAATAATATGAGTTCGCTTTGGCACTTTTATTTTCAGGAAATTGAAGTTCAAGTAAACCAGTCATAATGAAGAATCAAACAGTCATCAAAGACTTATATAAAAAGACAAAGTTTCGTTTACGCACTACGTTACTAAAATGATTACTTTTTGTATTTTTGACCTCCATACTAGAGTCTTAAAATGTGATCGTGTTAAAATAAATGTTTGAAATGTAGCAGAATATTTTTCATCATTACATTTAATTAAATTAAATTTACTATATTAATTATTATTTATCTAAGGGATTATAAGGGAGGGGCGCAATTATATAGCACCCTTATAATGACTGGATTAAATTTACATCAGAACCTATAATGTTTGGATGGAATTTACATCAAAGCTTGTAATGGTGGGACAGAATTTACATCAGGGCTTATAATTATTGGAAGGAATTTACTTAAGAGCTTATAGTGACGGGACGGAATCTACATCAAAGCTTATAGTGATGGGATGAAATTTACACGAAAGCTTATAATGACGGGACGAAATTTACATCAGAGCTTATAATTTTGACATGGAATTTACATCCGAGCTTATAATGAAGGGATGGAATTTACATCAGAGCTTATAATGACGGGATGGAATTTACATCAGAGCTTATAATTATGGAACCGAGTATACATCAGGGGTTATAATGATGGGAACGAATTTACATCAGAGCTTATAATGATGGGGTAGGACACACATCAAAAATTGCAAACGAGTTGGAATTTATCAAAACCGTGATTTTAAGATGGGATGGAAGGGAACACGAGTTAAGGGCTCGTATTTTTTCATTTTTTATCAAAACTTTTTTTTACAAAAGTAAATAAAATATTGCTTCAGTGGATACGTTTAGTTTAATTTTCTACATATAGTTATCTAAAAAGTGATTGAATATTTGGAATGAGTAATAAATTGTTTTCTTCATTTTAAAAGTTTATGTTCATGATAAATATTAAAGAACAGTGAGGTTAATAGACGAAGAAAGTATAAACTAAACACCTCTGCTCAAGGAATATTTTATTTATTTAGTCAAAAACTATTTTGGTTGTAAGAACTGCAAAAATACTGGCCTTAAATTCAAATGATATGGATTCATACAATATATATAGTTAATATACATTTATACATATATATACATATATACATATATATACATACATATATATACACATACATATATATATATATATACATACATATATATATGTATATATATATATACATATATATATATACATATATATATATACATATATATATATACATATATATATATAATATATATACATATATATATACAGATATGTATATGTATATATATATATACATATACATATATATACACATATATATACACATATACACACACACATATATATATGTATATATACATATATATATACTCATATATATACATATATATGTATATATACATTTATGTATATGTATGTATACATATATATATGTATGTATATATATATATATATATTTGTTCCACGTTTTACCACCAATCCAGGGTTTTCGCATTTAATACACTAATGAAGTAGGTATGAGGAATTTAAAATTTAGAGAAAATTCACCTGCGCATTTAAATGGTGGGAAAATTGGGAAACCATATAATAAATAGGCCTAATAAACACTCTGAGTATAACGCGTCAAGGGCATACCAGAATTAGAAGAGCTCAATATCTAGTCCACGAGCACAACCGTTCAGGTATTTGTACAATACTTCAAAGATTTTATACATGACAATACCCAGTGAATAGTTATAATTGTAAAAATTTAAAGTGGGCGTTTACTGAAGTCACGTTTAACTGGTGTGACCTTGTTCACAAGGTTGGTCGCCATAGTAACGATCAGCCTCGGCAGGGGATAAAGGGAGCTGTGGTGCCATCTCCTTGCCTCCCCTCTACCGCATTGTAGCGGCGCAGCTACGATTTAGATATATATTATTGGAAGCAAACATTTCGTAAGCTGGGGCAGCCATCATAACAAAAAACAAAAAAAATCCGCCAAGTCAGAGTTATAAGAATTGTATTGCTCCATTAGTATAGGGATTAGGAAGATATTTTATGTAGGGTAAGTACCCGCAAGTATGTGGGAGTAGAGTGAGAAACTATTTAAGAAAATAAAAATAACTCTCAGTTCATCTTGATGGGATTCAAACCCCGACATCCCTATTATCAGAAAACCAGACTATATGGCCCTAATAGTCTACATGACCGGTAATGCAGGTTGGCATTTTATTGCACCTTTAGCCTTAGGATGAAAGGGGTAGAATTTAGGCTAAGTGTACCCGTATTTGCGTGGAATAAGATTGAGAAACAGTTGAAAAGATTAAAACACTAAGTTCATTTGAATGAGTATCAGACCCTGGCCTTCCTGTCACCAGAAAACAAGACTATATGAGTTTGATACTAATCAACGTGCTCCCCAATGTAGGTTTGTATTTTATTGTGCTATTTGCCTACGAATAATGAAGGTAACATTGAGGGATAATGTAGCTGCATTTGAGTGGAAGCAGAGTGGGGAAACATTTGATTATAAAACATTGGCAGTACATATGGCTGGAGCTTGAATCTTTAACCTCACCATCATCATTAAATAAGACTAGATGAACCTGATATTTTAGCCAATATGCCCATCGATGCAGGCATGTTTGCTTTTAAAAGTATGTTTGGGTTGATAGGTTCCATATTGACATTAAAACAAAGATTATTATCGCGTGTAAATGGTGTAGAGAAGGGTGGTTGGGGAGGGGGATTAATTGACAATCCAGTCTAAAGCGAGAGTGACGCTTTAGACCCGGCATGGTTAATTCTGTCACCAATCACCACAAGTGGCGAGTTAGCTAAAGAAGTGTGGCGAATTTGTGTTTGCTGGTTCCCACAGTAAAATAACTATTTTACTTGACGGAGTGTGCTGGTTGTAACTTGTAAAAAACCGCTTCGGTGGCCACATGGTCTAACGCGTTAATTTTGTGTTGGAATAGAGTGCCAAAGACGGGGAGATTGGGGTTTGATGCCAGTCGGGTGCACTAAGGATGGTTTTCCAATCTCCATCCGTGCAAATGCGGGTGCACCTCTTCTAAATTAAGCCTTCCTAAGCCCTAGCCACCCGCTTCGGTGGCCGCGTGGTCTAACCCATTAACATCGTTTTGAACTAGACTACCGAAGACGGGGAGATTGGGGTTAGATTCCGGTTGGGTGCACTGAGGGTGGTTTTCCCTAAATTGTTTCCCACTCTCCCTCCACCCAAATGTGGGTGCACATGCTTTAAATTAAACCTTTCTAATCCCTAACCCATTAGTGTTAATAGTATAAAGGCGTAAAACCTGAACCGGTAGTAAGGCGCGGTGCTAAAAATAAACTTGTACAAAATGGATTTTCAAATTTTGAATTTAATCTGTCTTACATTTTTAATCTGATAAATTTTCATCAATTAAGTCTGAGGCAGTTGTAACTGAGTAGTCAAAGTGTACATTTAATGAATAAACGTGTTCAAACAGTGTGTGTTGGTTTAAATTTCCGATTTTGCAACCTGATATCTGAATTTTTACATGGTGGGGTGAGTTTCCCTTCTGATTCGCCACACCCGTGGCTACATTGAAAAATATGTTACCCAGCTTTGCCTTAGACAATACGGCCACCGAAATAGGTGACATATATTAAAATACTTTGCATTTGATATGTGCCTAGCATTTATAGGCTCAGTATTTTACCTAGAAAGTCTAAAAAACGTGCTATTAATGGTTTTATCTACGGGTATGGATGAGAAGGGTATTTTATGGCCAATGCATTAGCATGATGAAATTTTGGAAAAGCAGCATTGGTAGATAGAGATGTTGAACTCTGTTCCCTTCACTCAAACCCCAACCTTCCAGTTTTCAGCAAGCAAATTCAATGATTCTATGATTGCTTGAACACCACCAATGGCTAGGTTCAATTTTTTTAAGAACTAATTCATACATTTAAAAAACTTAAACATTACCTTAATTAACCACAACTAATAAATAATTAGCACCCACCATCTTACAAAACCAAAAGGTAACGTGATATTCTTTCAAATTTATAGCAACGGAGTAAATTGGCGTACTCTTTGTTAAGAGAAATAATAGGGGCTTTGACCCTTTATTTAAAGTGATTTCACACTAAGGTTGTTTTAAAAAGAATATTACATTTCTAGTCAATTTATCAAAACATATTTAATTTGACTAAGATAAATATTTTCATATATTTCAAAAATTAATGCACTAAGCTATGTCTATCAAAGCTCATTAACAATATCTTGAAATTATTTAGTACCTATTAATTATCTGTGTTCAAAACTATGATACAAATATACGATTAAAAACCTATTATATATATATATATATATATACAACGTGTATCTAAAACATTGCATCAAACTTTGGCAGGCTATTCCTTGAGTGAAAATAGAATAATTCACATCAGAAACCTAGGGTCCATCTTAAATAATAAGGGCGGTATACACCCCTAAAGATAGAGATAAAAACGACTGTTGTGTGAAATATTATGAAAACTGCTTAGGGTATTACAACGAATATTTGTATACTATTTATTTAAACCTTGATCATTAATAAATTAAATGTGCTGTTACCGTTACTCACCCCCATTATGTAATAAAGGGGGGGTTGTAAAACTTTTTTCTGCAATAAAATATGTCAGAGTAAGTATTACCGATTTTGACTTAAGATTACAAAACATGGAGTAAAAATTAACAAAAAAAGTGTCTTGGAGAAACTGTCTAGCTTTCCCCGTTTCCGAGATAATCACACAAGTTTGAGCTCAGAGACAAATGTATCTAACACAGCTAGCAACACAGCTATACTGGCTCCCTACCTGGCAGGAATTAACACTTGTCTTTGAAATCACACATGCATGATTATCTCGGAAACGGGGAAAGCTAGACAGTTTCTTCAAGACACCTTTTTTGTTAATTTTTACTCCATGTTTTGTAATCTTAAGTCAAAATTGGCAATACTTACTCTTACATATTTTATTGCAGAAAAAAGTCTTACAACCCCCCCTTTTTTACATAATGGGGGTGGGTAACGGTAACAGCACATTTAATTTATTAATGATCAAGGTTTCAATAAGTAGTATACAAAGATTCGTTGTAATACCCTAAGCAGTTTTCATAATATTTCACACAACAGTCGTTTTTAGCTCTATCTTTAGGGGTGTATACCACCCTTAATATTGAAGATGGACCCTAGGTTGCTGATGTGAATTATTCTATTTTCACCCAAGGAATAGCCTGCCAAAGTTTGATGCAATGTTTTAGATACACGTTGTATATACACACACACAGGATGTTTGAAAACTCATAGCCCAAACTGCACATATAGCTTGTTTGAACCAAAAGTAATACAAAATCCCCATACACTTACATCCGGAAAACTATGCTAATATCATTAAATCGTGTTCAAAGTTTCGATTCACAGCACCGGGAGAGAAAGTCTGTGCAAGCATCCTTGTACAACAGATTGCACAGTACCTAGGCGCACGGCACTACACACTTCGTTATTTTGGAGCATGGCAGCAGAACATACCACAACTAATAGTAAACAACACACCAGTCCATATAGAAATGTGAATACGTTCTGTGGGTCATCATTAACGGTCTTACATAACAGAAAGCGCTTGTTGCCGTTATTACACGTGCAGTGCCACGCGCCTAGCTTCTATGCAACTTTTTGTACACGCATGCTTGAACAGCTTTGCTCTCCTGGTGCTGTACGCCGAAACATGTAAAACAATTTAATGGTATTAGCATAATTTTCCGGATGTAAGTGTTTAGGGGTTTGTATTAATTTTAGTTCAAACAAACTGTATGTGTAGTTTGAGCTATGAGTTTCTGAACACACTGTATATATTGGGTCAAGCTTGCTCTACATACAGAACAATAAAATAAAACCCACTTCGGTGGCGGCCGCATGGTCTAATGCGCTAATCTCGTATTAAACTAGACTGCTGATGACGGGAATATTGAGGTTAGAATCTCTGTTGGGTGTACTGAGTTTTTTCCAAAATGGTTTTCTACTCTCCCTTCACGTTAATGCGGATACACTTCTCCTAAATAAACCCTACTAATCCCTTAAAACCACTAGCGTAATTAGTACATATGTGTATAACCCGAACGGGTAGTAAGACGCAGTGCTATAAAAAAATCTGGATGTCCAGAGGCCACATTCAAAAGCCGAGCTCTCTGAAAATGTGACACATTAGTTTCAGCCTAGTCATAGCAGTTACATCCACTTTAGAAATGTATTAATTTAATATGTAGAAATTATGGAGGTATACACAATGTCAAGAAGGTACATATATGTTGAAAATGTTCATAATCCTTTAATATTTCATTCCCCTTTTAGCTCTTGAATGAGAGTCAAACGTGTTTTTTTAATTAACATTATCCACACAACACATCAACTGTCAAGTATCTGTCTTATTTCTTCATAAGATAAAATAAAAAGTTGTCTTTTATTATATTCATAGTAAAATATTTATTAAAAAATTAGATATAAAGCGATTACTAATGATAGTCCACTATGTATATTGTTATAATTCAATTTGAGTATATTACAGTTATTTTATATTCATAAATAAATGAATAAAACATAATTTTGCTTTATGTGTATTTTCTAACCCCAGGGTGGATATACTTCAATTTGGGCATATTACGACTTTGTTTTAATTATAGATAAATATAAATAGTTTATCTTTATGTGTCTGTCTTACTTAGTAATAGCTACATTTTTACTTATGTTCAACAGTTATTTAAAAATCGTTTTGTCTTAATACTCAATAACCGATTATTAAACTTGCGTTGGTCATGTCAGATGAGTTATATATGAGTTAGGTTATTTAAATTTATGTTAAGCTAGTATAAAATAAATTAGTAAAGTTATGGTAGCCCCCATCCAGTAGTCACGCTGTAGAGCTGGAACTTTAGGAACGTTTTTCTCTCTCTTACATATTCGGAAACATAGGACATATTGAGAAACCCGTGGTTTTATCTCTCTCTTACATTTAATGATGTTGATACTTTTTATGTGCTAAGCGTCAACCTTGCTCATTTTCCACACACTGTTCACAAAACTAACATGTTTTCATATACTTGAGCAATGACTTTGAAACTTTGCAGACATCTAGGCATCCTTTGAAGAAAAAAACTTCTAAGTCAAGCCCAAAACACCCTTAGGGATCGTAAAATGGATCGTTTAGTGGGATACTTACGATGGTAGGCTACCCATTAATTGATAATAAAGTCTGTGATTCAGAGTACCGATGAAAGAATATTTATTAAGAACCCTTACTTTCTTTTACACATCGATAACATAGGAAAAGGAAAATGCAGTTGTTACTTTTTTTTTAAGGTATTTAACGTGCACTTTCTAAACCGACTGATTATATCATCACACGAGGAATTTTTATAACCTAGAGCGAAATGTCCTACCAATTTTTTCGGGTAAGGTATTTTAAGAAATCTTTTAGGGTTATTTTACATGCCAAAATTCACATTGGACTGACGGCCTTACGTCATCGACCAAGTGTTACTATTTTTTTCTTAGAGTTAATGGTGTAGACATCCTAACGAGCATGAACTTTGATCGTGCTTGTCGTCTACAAACCGTTTCCTAGCTCACACGATTAAACAAATTATGTATACACCCTACTGTAAGCCCGAATGACGAGGTGTCCCCCCACGGTTTGCAGTAACCTTGGGGGTACCCAAGGTACCCTTCTGAGCTGAAACTAAATCCCCTTTGCCACTAAACAAGTGTGTTTACCTCTAGATCATATAACTTTGACTGTGACAAACATGCTTTAGCGTTGACCATCCTCAATGTAAAAGTCTATATCACAAGTTACTTAACTGCGGGTAGCGGCCCCTTAGGGGGCTATGAAAAAGATTCTGGCGGTTGCAATAAACATTTACAAACGCGAATAATTTTTTTTTATCACAACGTCTTACTACCCGTTTGGTTTATGTACTAAATATTTATTAAAGAACTACTTAAATTATAATACACTACGACCTTTCATTCGATATTAAAGTTTATTGCAGAAATAAACGTCGTCCGGCATGATTATACGAACACAGCTATAATAATTATTCGTATAATTTACTAAGATAAACTAACGATTTTCAATGGTTTTCTAAAAGTATTCATTTTTTGAAATAAATATGTTCAACTATCATTGAATCTAAAATTGCTCAAAAACTGAAACCAGAATATAAAAAACACTCAAAAATTTATGTCCGGTGTCACTGATAATTTTGTCCTATGAAAACAGAGCTACAAATAAAATAAGTTTAAGAGGCTATGGTCTACATCAACGGTCAGCAACCTGAGGCGCACAGACCTGATCCGGCCCACCGACTGATTTTATCTGGCTCGCAAAAGACTTATCAAACAAACAATTACTGTGTTCATAAAAATATATTAATTGCAATTTAAGAAATGTAAAGTTACAATTTTTTGCTCAATATTTTTTAAATCCACACATCCATTTTTTTAAAGATTATTGGGTGCGTGATATATACAGTATACAAATAGGTTGCCAACGTTCCTTCTACATAGTGCCCCAAAAATTCACCAGGTAAACAATTTAAAAGCTTGGCGCATCAATAAGATACAAGTACGAGCAGTAAGTTTGTAAATACTAACTATAAAATGTAGATTATTTATGATAAATATATATTAACTTATTGATTCCCCCCATGTTTTATTATTGCACCATTTGAGCTGTTCCTGTGTTACATTTATCTGTTTATGCATCACTTTGATACGTTCCCGTTTCCATTTTTTTTAAGATCATTTTTCCATTTGACCTTTTTTGCCCTCCTCACACCAGCCATTTGATATAGCCCTTTACTCCTTTGATACGTTTCTAAACAATTTTTATCTTTTTTTGTATCTCTTTTAGATACGTGGTTAGCATGACTGACTTGGTAACATTTTGCCCGAAGAGTGAAAGCTTTTACTAAGCTAAACTACCCAACATTAAAAAAAATTTAATGTGAGATATTATGAAAACCTCTTATAATAAAAATAACCCAAATTCTGCACTTTACGTGTGTAATGGAACTTAATGCCATGTATATTAAAAGGATATACAAGGGAAAACAAAGTTCAACTATACAACATATAGATTGAGATGAGGGAAACTCTCTTCGGTGGCCATATTGTCTAAGGCGTCACTACCCCAATAGAATAGACTGCTGATGACGGGTAGATTGGGGTCTGAACCCCAGTTGTCTTTTCAAACTGGTTTTCTCCTTTCCCTTCACGCAATTGTGGGTACACTTCATATAAATTCAACCATACTCATCCTAACCCATTAGCGAAATTAATACATAGGCGTACAACCCAAAATAGCAATGAAACGTGGTGCTAAAAAACATGAGTGATATGAAAACAAAATATTAATATTGCTCTAGTAACATTTTAATGCTATAAAATATATATCTAAATATATTGTTGAGTAGAAACAAAATAATTAATTTGTGTTATTTATAATAACACTATGTGCTATCAGCAAATTAAGTAAATAATTTATATAATATAATTTTAAAGAAACTATACCAAAGTTTCCCTAGAGTAAAAAATAGCAACGGATAAAATCACGCTCCATATACCCAACCAGGATTCTAGTTTATCCCTCTTTCGATTTGTTTGTAATTTAAAACAAAGTACAAGGAATATTTTAAAATTAAATTCAAGGGAATTTAACCATAAAGAGAACAAAAGAGAATGGGATAATACCACTTAATTGTGGTCTAGCCCAGGCCTGAAGTGCAAAGAAAAGTACATTGACCATTCAAACATAGGATATTTCCCACCTATTTAAATACCTACCACTTTAAGCTACCCTCCAACTCCACCCTCAACACACCCTACCTACACACACACGAGCACACACACACACACACACACCTATTTATAGTAGGATTCAGGTAGAAAGAAACGTTTAGAAAATACAAACATATCTTTTTGTGGTAAAAAACGATAGCATTTGACTACGGCTTATATAATTAATGTTATTTTATAGATATTTATAGTAATAATGGTTATTCATGTCTCCAGGTAAAAAAGTATACATGTTATAGGTGATGATAAGACAAGTATTTTCACGATACGAACTTAGAGTCGGCGACGCCACGAGACGTCAGAGTTGGTGTTGTAGGCAACTCTTCAATCTTCAGCACATAACAAGTGGAGTGTGGTGTAGATTATGAATAGTTAAATGCAATTAATTGCCTGAAAACAGGTACCCATAAGGAATTACTGATTCTTTCAAAGATATCGTTGCTGACCCTGACAGTTAATAAGATATATTCTATATTCAATATTCAATAATAAATACTAGAGGTGTACCGATTCAGTAAAACCTATTACCGATACCAACTACCGATTGTTTACATTAATTGTTCATGTTACGATTACTTACACCGATTAATCCCGACTATCGATTATTTATTAACAACTATTAGAAATATGCTTAAGAGAATAACAGTTAATGTAATTAATACAAAACGATTGTATGCATACAAAAATATATTTTATGCATAGCTGGCGAAAGTTGGAACTAGATTTTTAGTTTTATCAACGGTATGAACTTATATTTCTTTATCTTATTATGTAATCTGTGTATAGCTCGTAACCAATATGAAGTGTGTGTATAAGTTTTTTTTTCTGTTTTGATCACTAAGCTCCTACCTAGAAATTTTCGATTGAGATTCTAATTTAAAAAAAGATTAATCGATATAATAATCGCTGATTACGATTAATTGCCGATGCACTAATAATCGCCCGATAACGATTCATCAGTACCCGTATCGGTACACACCTAATAAATACCCTACATCTTCTGTGAAGTATAAATAATATATTATAATTTTCAAGGAGTTGATATTGCTGAGCTTCTTATTGGGTAGTACTACGCAATGGCAGAAGAAGAACGACGCATGGCGTTTGGATATAACTCTTCATGCAGACGTTCTGCTTCCAGTGCGTGGACTCCAGTCTCACTGTACACAAAATGCATGTCTGCCACTTCAGGGAACATGTAATGTTGACGGCCAACTTTGCAATACCCCTCTGTTATTCTCGCATCATCGTGTGTGTCAGAGGTATGGATGGGGTATCGAAAGAAAAGTATCGATACTGTACTCATTAAAAGTATCGGAAGAATAGTATCGATACCGTTCAGGTATCGAAAGAAAAGTATCGATACCAGTAAGTATTGGTGTCGAAAGGCTTTCTTCTTTGTCTGCTAGGGGGACTTTTGAGTTGACTACAAAATATTCTTTTGTTTAGTTTGTAATGATTGATGGCCGTGCTCGTTGATAAACCAAGGGGTAGTAAACTGGTCGCTACTCAAACCCGTCAGGTATCAGGCTGTATTGATAAACAAAGATGAAATAACAGCTATGAATTATGATGAATCAAAAGAGATTGAATGCTACAGCTTCTTGCTTGTCATGCAGAAAATGAGTGAGAATTCAGAAAGAGTTTCAGTTGTTCTTCCTCCACAGTCCACACTAGTAAACATTATTTTAATCCCAGCATGAGTGAAGATAACCAAAAAGTCGTTTCTTTCAATACCGATCCGATACCGAAATGAGAATACTAATATCAGTAAATGTATCGGAAAAAAGTATCGAGTAAAACAATAATAGTATCGAAAGGCAAATATCGATATTAGCAAGGTATCGATACTGTTTTCACATCCCTAGTCGGAGGGGATGGAGTGGTGGGAATGCCTGTGCTGGTTTGCGTGGCGTGCTGCCTATTTCCCCAGGTGCATACAGCACCAACTTTGACGTCTCGTAGAGTCACCATTTGATATCGTCGACTTCAAATGCATCGCGTGAAAGTATTTGTCTTGTCACCCCCTACAATATGTATAATTGTTTACCTAGAGATCTGAATAACTATGAATATAGAGACAGATGCAGATCACATAACTTGACCTATAAGTAGGCTATGAGAAAGTTTATCTTGTAACTTTTCTAGATGTCAAATAAGGGTTTTCTTATTAAAATTGAATTGTACTTACGCCCTAGCTAGAGTAATAACCAAGTAGAAACACAGTTAAAAAGGATAATAAAACTACTTTAATACGTCAAGTCATGTGACCCACAATGATAACTTTTGATAGTATCATTACCGATACAATAGTTTTATTTCATTTTCCTTTATTAAAGTGCTAGCGAATGGTCGAGACCTCTAAAATGCTAGCACTAATAGAATACATAATAACACATGGCTTACAAAGTAATAAATATATTATCTGTGTGTAAAAGATAGTACAATGAATCACATTAAGTACCTGGATAATAAAAAAGAAGAAAAAGCAAGACGATAACTTATTCAATTAGTAATAATAATAATTTAGTGAAACATACAAATATAAAAACTTAAAGTACTTAGTGATAAGAGTGATACTTATATAACTACAGTATATAAGCTTGGTTTTCCTTTTATGATGAAGAACAAATTCTGGAAATATAGATTCAGCACTGCCTATACAACGGCCAAGAAGGCTGAATTTGAAATAGATACCCATGGAAAGATTTTTTAGGATTACGATAGGCCCGATAGGGCACAATAATGTACACAATTCAAGGAAAGAGTGATATTAAATTGAGTTACTAAGAATATTAAAAACAAATAAAAAGGGCATTGTTATAGTCTTCGTGTGAAGAGAGCTTGGAACCATAAAGGAACTCGAATTATATAATAGTCATAAAAACTGCTAAAAAATAATTTATCATAACAAGCAGTACCAAATTTGCGTTGAGCACTTTTCAATCTGAGAGAATCAGTTAAGTTGATAGAATTCCATGCCACACCAGCATATTCGAGTTTGTACCTGACAATATCAAAATATAAACTTAAAATACAGTCAACTTTAGAGAATGAAGTGATTTACTTAATCAGGCCAAGTAATTTCAGAGATTGAAAAAACTATATGATTAATATGGTAAAGGAAGTAGTACTTATGGACTAAGATAGCCCCTAGATCGTCAATATAGATGCATCGTTCTATAATATCACTGTCAAGTTTATATATGAAAAATGTAGGAGTGGTTTTACTGGTGAGAGCTGTAAAATTATATTTAGATTAATTACTGGACATTATATTTTCAACAAACCATCGTAATATAATTTGTATATATTTGTAAATCTAAACAATGATCAAGTAAATTCATGTTTTTGAATGGTCAGAGGTCATCAGCAAACAATGATTAATTTGAGGAATAAATGTATTTACCAATGTCAGCAATACCTACATTTAAAAAGAAGAAGACCTAGATTGACAAAGGGCTATGAAGGAGTTTGGGGTACTTGATTATATTTTTATAGTAAAAGATTTATTAGGTAAATAGCTCCTAAGCCAATTTATATAGGAAATCTTTAGGCCAATATTACTCAGTACTGCTGACACAGATAAAAAGCTTTTATTTTGTCAAAATTAATGGTAGACTATCAACTTGATCTTGAGTATAAACTTGAGGGGCAATATGACCCAGAAATCTTACTAAGTTAGTTACAGTAGATTTATTGTTTATAAAACCATGTTGATTTATAGATAGATTATTGTTAAAATGTTTAAAAATATGCTAATGAAAGTATAGTACTTCAGAGAGATTATTTAGTAGAGAAGTAGACCTATAAATACAATGATTGAACGGTTGGTCTTTTCCCCTTTTGTGTGTATGAGTATAACTGTAGGCTGTTTCCACTAGACAGACTAGGATTTAAAACATATGCTAACGATGTACTGAAAATATTATTACAACCATTAATAATTAGTCTTTGGAGTCCATCCACCCCAGAACAGCTGGATGAACTTGGTTTTTTAAAGACAATGGTGTAATGTGGCTAGATTCAATTATAAAATAGAACATGACTGGTAAAGCAGAATTGTAAACTGAGCTAAAATAGTTTAAAATCAATTTGATATTAAAATAAGATCAGTGATAACCTTTCATTTACTTACAATATTTGATAAGAATACTTTGCTCACACGATTAATTTGAACCAACTTCCAAAAATCCTTGTGTTTGCTCTTGAGGTGAGTTTCTATTAGGTTTGTCCAGGTAAAGTTTCTTCAACCAATTTAAGATCGTGCGAAAATGATGAATAAGAATTTAATATAGAAGTGAGAAATACGTGATAGTATTCCCAATCAATCTTAGGGCAATTAAAATCTCCTAATAGTAGTAAACGATAGAGATGGATGGCGGGAGCGCCTTCAAGAAATATTCAGTAACTAGGCAACAAAAGGTTACAACTTTTGTTTGGGCGGAGGGATATAAGTTACCAATTAATAGCTTTCGGCTATCATGGATGGTTATTTTCAACATACACATTCTAGATCAGATCTTATGACCACACAAGAAATAGAGTTAGCAAGAGAGATTGAAACATATCCACCCGCATAAAGTCTGTCTGTGTAAGATCTAGAAACCTTGTAATTGGGAGTAAAGTAATTTTTACTAACGTAATTTATGGAAAGCCGAGTTTCAATCAAGCAAACAATAGAAAATTCATTCGTAATAAAATTTATGGTAAAAATTTTTTATAAATTTTGACTGAAAAATTTGTATTTTCTAAAACCTCTTTCTACCTTGTTCCTACTATGACTACCTATATAAAGATGATATGGAGGTAGCTGTCGTACAACTAACATACTATAACCTAATATAACACACATAAATATATTATAGATCAGAGAAAATATTTTCATATGCATTATTTTAATAATACAATAAAGAAATTAGGACGCCAGTACAGTCGGGAAATGCACGCTATTACTCGGTCAGTAAGTTGTTGACATCTCGCCTGCTATCAAGGAATGTAAAACTAAGAATATACAAAAAAAATTATTAATTTTACTGGTTCTAAAATCTATAGTTATGAAACATGTTTTCTTACTTAAAATGACAAAAATTAATTTAAGGTGTTAAAACACAAGGTGTTTTGGAAGATATTGGGTCCAAATATGGTTGAAGATACTGGGGAGTGGAGTAGGTTACATAATTATGTGTTGAATACCCTTTACTCATGATAATACATTGTTAGTATAAACAAATCTCGCAGATTACGGTGGGCAGGAAAGGCAACGTGATTGTGAGAATCTAGAACCATGTTCAGGTTATTGACTGGCAAACCCAATGGGAAGAGACCATTGGGAAGACCTAAACGTAGATGGGAGGATAACATTAGAATGGACCTGGAAGTTGGAAGGTGTAATGAGATGGACTGGATGGTAATAGTCTAAGATATAGATGGGTGGCGTACTTTTGTAAGTGTAGCACTGAACGTTCGAGTTCCTAGTGCCATAGAGTAAGTTAGTAAGGGAAAATAGTACTTACAAACAAATACTAAATGTATTTATTTATTTACTACCAAAAATCGACGTTTAATGTTCAGTAATACGACGTATCCTATGGGATTTAAAATGTGATGAAAAAATTGTGAAATCACATATTTGAGCCTACCCTATCTATAGGCCTATTACCGGTGTATAGATACACGTTTTACTTAGCCATAACTATTTTTATTTATCTTTACTTACCCTAATAACAGCATGTTATTTTATTTAGATAATTTCATTAATATGTTAGAAAGTTGTCTGGAAGTGTATTATTTAGATGACAAACTAAACAGACAATTTTTGTTTACACTCGATGAACTAATATGTTATAGCTCTCATCCTCCCTAAGGGTGAAAGCTAGTGAACTGACTGGATAATTAATTAAGCCCTTCTTCTTATAATTTTTAAGCATTGTAATGAAATTAACGTTTGGTATGGATTATAAGGCATTTACAAACCTTAGAGTAAGTATGCTGAAAATTGAAAACTTAACTCGTAAATCAAACTTAGGATAATTTGCTTAGCTTTCTACTAAGATATACAAATTGATCCTGAACTTAAGGTAGTAAATAGCTCTGTATTTGATCACAAAGTCCATGGTGAAATGTTGACATCGTTTGCTACTTAATAGCTATCAAAAACTCAGCCACAATATGTATTTGTAAAAATTACTCTATGTTTTATGCAAGTCTTTTGATATCGATTAGTGGCACTAAAATTGTAAAGCTAAACAAACAATTAAATGAAAACGATATGAGGCAATTTTCAATTATTTTTCACGTGAACTAAGTCTTACTACTCGTGCCACCACATATTTACACTTATGAAGTAATGATGAATAAGGAATTATTCAGAGGAAGTGTACCCACATTTAGGTGGAGAGATTGGGAGACCATTTGTGAAAAAACCCTTCAGAGCACCCAGCTGAGATAGAATCCCGACCTAGAATCCACGTCACTAGCAGACCAAAAAGTTATTTATTTAACTAATACATTACTTTTAAAATGTTTGTATTTATTAAATAAAAGAGTTAATGTACAGAATATTTCCCTCGTCTAACATTCAAACAAATAAATATAACGTGAACCAATTTGGTAAGTTATTTTTAGCTTCGCTTAGCTCACCAAAAGTGTCCAAAGCTGAAAAAATGTTGATATTGGTTATATAAAAGTAACGTAAAGAATTTACACACTCTTATTACATTAGTAATGTCGCTAGTTGATTTGCAGTGCTATAAAACACCCTATTGACTAAAATTAATTTATTTGTAAATATTATAAATATTGGTACTCACTTGACAAAGTTTCTTACGTCATAATTATATGCTTATAATTTCTTTAGACCAGTGGTTTCAAAACTAAATTAGTCGAAAGACCAGCCAGATTCACAAACTCGGGGAGTGTTATGGGCCATAATCTATAAAAAAAACATGTATTATTAAATATATTCTATACTTTTGTTTCTTGCAGCACTTCTTACTACCCGTCCGGACTACGCAAATTTTAATCGCACAGTTTGGTAGAGGATGAGAAAGATATCATTTAGAGTAAATGTAACCACATTTGAATGAAGGTAATGTGAGAATCCATCTAGTAGAAAATATATCTTGTACTCTACATCAGGCTGGAATTCAAACCCAGCTCTCGCAGACAATGGCAAACTAAACAAAAGATCCTAGCGTTTAATCTAAGTGCCTGCCAATGGAGGTCTATACTAGTTATTTTACGTTATTTAGTTAAAGTATTTAAAAACATATTTCCCCAGGTGTGGCCTAGCGAAATACTTAAAACAGTATTTATTAAATTTGGAAAGTTCTAAGCGTTTTGTTATTCGATATTATGTACACACTAAAATTAAATTACTATTTTTTGTGTGCGTATGTTACTGTAGGCCGGATAAGTATTGCAGACAAGCGGGCCAGTCAGAAATATCTCATTGTTCGTGGTCTATGAGTTTGTTAACCCTCTCTCCAACCTTTTACTTCTTTTTATTACACCACCTAAGTGAACTAATGCTTTTGAAGCGCCGTTAGATAGAATTTCAAGCTACTCGTAGCACTTTTCTGCTATGCAAGTTATCTATTAACAGCTGAACAGGCGCTACCTACTCAATGGACCACACATTCATAATTATTTCAGTGCGTGATTTTGAAGATTTTATTATTATAGACCAACCCTGGGCAAATTACATGCATCCTGTCAGGTATTTTTATGCCACATGCAAATTATAGCAATTTCATCATCATCATCATCATCATCATCATCATCATCATCATCATTATAAACTGTTTCCAGCCTGTGACCGGGCCAGTTTAGTAAAATGCCTCCATCTTCCTCTATCCTTCCACCTATCTTCTATCTTCCTCATTTAATTGTTTCCATTCATCTCCTCTCACTTGCACACTTTTTGTTATCTGCTCCACCTATCTCTTTCTTGGTCTTTTTCATACATACATCATCTCCATCATTCTCCTTGGCATCCTCATTACATGCCCATACCATCCCAGTCTTGTTTTTCTACTATTTCATGTACTCCCTGTACCCCCACTCTTTCTTAGATAACTTCATTCCTAATATTGTTTCTCCTCGTGACAGCTAACATGCTCTTCTCGAAATTCATTCCTATAGCTTCCACTTTCCTAGTCTCTCTTACGTTCAATGTCCATGTTTCTGCTGTGACAATGAATACAAAGTACGGCCTGTACAATACTTCCCTACACTTCTAAGGCACTTCTCTTCTGAATAGCAGGTCTCTTACACACCTAAGGGACAGCTCTCCCTGCTGTCCTCTTCTCATTAAATCCTCTCTACTTCCACCTTTCTCATTAATCACCCTTCCCTTTTTTCAGCTCCATTCCACACAACTGTATAGCTTTACTAGGCCTTAACCTCATCCTTGTCTATCATGAAAGAACAAAAATTGTTCTAAAATACCAGAGATAAAAAGTATTCTCTTATAGAAGTATATACAATTTATATTCAACACAAATCAATAAGTGAACTTCAACTTGAGAAGATGAACCTGCAGTGTAATCCAGATATAAAAGAATTACACACATTTTACAATTCTCTAGATTCTGACAAACTCACAAACATTAAAGATTTCGATCAAAAAATGCTGGTTATATTTCAATCAACCTACTATATGAAAATACATTTTCTAGAATCTTGATAAAAAAACTTACAACCAAGCAAGTATTTCCGATTAACATTTAAAAGCAGTTTTAAGAATCTCAAAAACTGACTCTACACCTTATATTAAATAAATAACGAAAGATATGAAAAAATTGCATTCATCTAAGTTCTATTTTATTGGATACTTATCTACATATTTTTATATTATTTAGCTTTTTTATGTTTTATAAATAATATTTGCTATGTAATAAATTACGTCCACCAAAATATTGTATTTTATTTGGTGGCCTTTTTTTATATTTAGATTCTCAAATGCGGCCCTTAAGCCAAAAAAAGTCCCAAGCCTAGTCTAGATAGCTATTATTTTACCAATTCTGATTTAACATAGAAAACATTTAATTAAAGACAAAAAGACAGTCACTCAAATTAAAATTAAAGTGAAAAACTGATAGGAGAAACAATATATTTATTCTAAGTTGACCTAACACTCATCCTTAATTGAAGGTGTTTCAATCTATTTTTGTACTCAGGTAGGATTTCTTTTTAAATTGGCATACACAATTTCTAACATAAATAATTTAAATTTAATTTAACTTTCCTTTATTAAATTTCTAGTGAACAGTCGAGACTTCTAACAGGCTAACATTGAAGATACAGATGGACATTATGGTTTGCTAATTATAAAATAATAAATATAATATCTTTGATACATGTGATTACATGAGCAAGTTCAATAGCTAAAACATAATAAGGAGGAACGCAAGAAAATATATGATTAGGTAATAATAATAATTATTATTATTATTATTATTTTTAGGAAAAAGTTCACAAGAAGCAGAGAGTAAGTGATTAATGATACGGATATACTTTAAAATAACTCCCTAATTTTAGTTCTTCTTTTATGATCTCTGTGTTCTAGTGGTTAGAGCTCCTGGCTACAGATCCAGAGGTTCCGGGCTCAATCCCCGGTGCTTCCAGATTTTTCTGTGAAGCAGTGGGTCTGGAATAGTGTCAGACTCAACGTCGTGAGGACAAATGAGACGCTACTTGAATAAATAAGTAGCGGCTCCACCCTATAAAACTGAGATTGATGCTTGGAAGTCTCGCTGTGTAGATCACATGACACCCTCTGTCCTAAATTTTGGCACTATCTCTGCCAACTTGGTTGGTATAGCTTGCTTGAGGGCTGGCGTCATGAAGATTTTCTTATGGTGAACAAGTAAAAATCAAATTATGGAAATCTAGAGTTAACTTTTTTTATAAAACGGCTGAGAGGGCACAAGGATGACCACATGTTCTAGGGCAGATTGGAAATAAATTTTACTATTAAGAATGTTAAAAACTAAATTGCATCCCATTAGAGTCTTTGCGAGAAAAGAGTTTGGAGCCCTAAAAGTTTTCGAATTATATCATAATCATTATAAGAAGAGTTAAAAAAGATAATATCATAGCAAACGGTGAACAATTTTCGTTTAAAACTTACCAGTCAGGGGCATTCGACAGTAAATTTTTGTTTCACAATTTTAACAGTTGTATAGCTATAAGCTTAAATACATTAGTTCAATGATTTAGAATCATTAAAATTCATGGGCTATAAGGGATTACACTTGCTACTTTATGCTTTTTGATTGCCATTGTTAAAATAAAGTATCTAATGTATGGGGATGAAAATTACTATAGCTTAATATTCTTATCAGTTGTACACAGTGAAATATAATATTATTAATGTTATTTTAATTTAATCTCAATATTCACACCCCTCCGCTTCGGGGGCCACGTGGTCTAATGCGCGACTCTCGCAGTAGACCGATGACGTGGAGATTGAGATTAGTATCTCAGTGGGGTGTACTGAGGGTGGTTTTTCAAAAAAATGTTTTCTGACTTTGAATAGAGACTTGAGGGACAACATGACCCAGAAATTCTGTTAAGTTGGTTACGGTTTAAGTGTTGTTTACAAACACTATATATCCCAAATAATAATGATTATAACTTTTTAGCTTAAAACAATATGGCAATGTTGAATTTTAAACAACTGCTACATAATTCATAGGCAGATGAGGTCATAAAAAGTATTGTTAAGTAAACCAAACAATGCAGTGATACGATATACTCTATATTCTAGTCCAAAAAAGAAAAACACTAATCAGTGTATGCAGTGAGCCTTTAAGGTGATTAAAAATTGTGGTGGGACTAATGCTCTAAATCTGGCCATTCGACCTTATCTTAACTCTGCTTTCCTGGCGTATGAAGGAATTTATTTCTGAGGTGGGGACACCATAAATGCGAATTCCACTATCCCCATAATTTCAATAAATTTGACTGAGAATGAGCTGGTAACAGGCACAGGTCGAGGTAAATAGATAATGATCAATAACAGGACAAGTAGTTTTAGTAGTAGTATATGTGTAGTTTATGTGTAAACATTTTAAATTAACTATATAGAAGGCATATTGTAATATGAACAGAGCATAAAAAAAGTCCTGATTTAAAGTACAGGACAAATGTATAAGGAAATTGAAAAAAAAAAATCCCCATAATAATGGTAGGATGATACGTGAGAATATGATGGCGGAGAGCAGAAGGGATCTACAGTTTAACGTGGGTTCCGAACCACGGTGGGGGCCTATCATTTCACACATTCACAAAGCGTGAAAGCGCACAACTTTCCAGAAGTGAAGGAAGGGTTTGGTAATCAGATAAATATGTGCCGGGACAGAGATTTGAGTCTCTGACCCCTAACATAGAAGTCTGAAACTTTGGTCCTGGACTGCCATGCCCCTTGATTAAAAAGTCGCATGCTCAAACATGTACCCAGTGTAGTTATAAAATAGAACCACACTCCTGGGCAAGTGGTCCAAAAATATCCAAATACAAATCACCACGTTGTATACATCGACTAACTTTAAATATAGAGCTATACTTAATATAGTTTTTTTTAAAAGAGAGAGGGTTGAAAATTATACATAAAACCCTTTTCCAAGCAATTCCATTTCAGGAATATTAATTCAAGATAAAAATCAATGTATTAAATGAAATGTTGAAAACAGATATCATACGCCTATAATTACATTTAATTATTAAGTGATACTTGTTTTATTATATTAAATATTCTAAACCACATGATTTTTAACTAAAAAAATGTTCAAATTTGTTGACTTAAGGTTGGTACAGACTTACTTTTTAGGCCACCGTGGACCACCAGTGTTCAGATAACTACACTTTGAGGCACACTGCCCAACACACCTTTATATCATTCTGTTCCAAATTTAATATTATAAATAATTATGTTTACTGATTGCAATATGTTTTAAAAGAGTCTATTACAGGGTGAGATATCCTATCGCTAATCACCGCAATTTATGAATTGGCCATACAAGTGTGACGAATTTGAATTTGTCAGCGTTCAAAGTAAAATCAATTTTATCCTGATGGCGTGTGCTGGTTGTAACTTAATATTTCCTTCATATCATTGGAAGCATTCCATGTACGCATTAGTTTTAGATAACCAGCTAATGTTTATGTAAATTTTCAGATAAAAGAATGTCAAATTTCACAAGAAACTGTCAAACATTTTAAATCTGAACAGTTTCCATCATTTACGTCTCAGTCAGTTGCAACTGATTAATCAAAATATACACGTTTTGGTTAAAGTTGTTCGAACTGTATGCGTTGTTTTAAATGTCCGATTGAGAGATCTATTTCTCAGTTTTTACATGGTGTGGCTAACTTCACTTATCACTCGCCACACATGTGGTTATATTGACAAATATTTTGCCACTTATGGTGTAGTGTGTTGTTTACTGGCCCAACTGGTTGAGCGTCAACAATTATGTTTATCCTTTTTTCCAAATCTTGGACATCCTTGAACCTGAGCCACAGGAACCACATAATCACATTTCATTTTTTTATGGGGCACTCTGTGTATAAAGGGTTTGTTTGGTGTAGTATATGTATTTCCTTCTAATTTCCGAGACCATTGGCCCAGCCAATACGAGCCGCAGAAACAGTTTTCATACACTAATTAAGTCCTAGTGAAGTACGTACAGTGGCCAGAGAAAATTTCTTTAATATCGGAGGAAATAAAAGTTTTTAGTTTCAAATTTGTATACCTTTGACCCCAGATCATTTATGAATCGCTGAGAGAAAACCTAGATCATGATAATACAGATTTAAGGGGTGACTATAGGTATATCTATTTAGCTTGAACCAATCAACTTTTTTAAACTTTTTCCCAAACTTAAACTAAGCTTACTATTTAGATTTAATTTAGAGAAATTTAACTAAACAAATATTAGAACATATTTGAATCATTGCATATACAAATTTCCCGTAATAAATAAAGAAACTTTCTCAAAAGTGGCTAAATTGATTTTAATAAAATTGCATTTGTTTATATTCAATATGCTAAAAAATAAAAATATGTAATGAATTTGTAAAAAAGTATTAAGTTCAAAGTGTGAACTAAACACCACACGGCCCTTGTTGAGGACAATTTTTTAAACATTCAACAAGATTGACAAAGATGGAATGCTTAAAATATTAATATTTAAAAGATCACGTCCAAAATGTGTTTTTTAATACATTTCTTAAACACTTTTTCATCAAGAGCATTAATAATTTATCCACCATTGTGCATATTGTTTAATAAATCATATTCGAAAATGTGTAAATTTGGTCTATTCACACCAGTGAGGGACGTAAACTATTTATTTAGTTATAACTCATTGTATCGCAGAGTTTATTTATATTGGAGATACAAATTCCTTGTCTTTTAAGACTCTTTGGGATGATTAAATGTGCATAGAGTATATTTTAAGTTGCATGATACGGCATTGTAAAATATAAACAGTTAAAATATACAGTTGATTGCTAATATCAATAAGAAAACTAATACTATAGCATTAAAATAATAATCTGAGAGTGAAAATTAATATAATATAGTATATAGGCCTACTTAAAACCTGAAGAGTTTTTATTTTTATTATATTCAATTATATGTGCTTTACATTGTAAGTGGCGTGGATTAATATGAATATACAAGATCGTGAAATAAAAATAAAACCCTGAATTTGTAAATTCGATTATTTTGAAACAACTTTCATCATTGACCAAGACTATAATCTAATAAGCAAAAAAAATCTGTATTTATAACATTGAACAGTTTTTTGTTAATTTTATAGTAATCCACAAAAGTTTATCAAAAAGATCTTAAAATTATTGTGATCAGACTCACATCGATAGCTGCATGTTCTAAGGCCTCACTTTCACAATAGAATGGATTTCTGGTGAAAGAAAGGTCCGGGTTCTAAACCAGGTTTGGTGTGCTTTGTGGGTTTTTAATGGGTTCCCACTATTCCCCCACGAAAAGGAGGGTAAATTTCCTCTAAAGTGTATCCTACTCATTTCAACCCCAATAGTGTAAAAATATTCAGATAACCTAAACGGAGGTATAAAAAAATATTGAGATGTTTAAATACGAGCTAAGGGCAGTATTTTTTCAGATTTCATATCGAAATTTTTAAGCCAAAATAAATAAAATATTGTTGAAATTTAGAGTTTAATTTTCTTCACACAGTAATCTCAACAGATGTTGAATATCTGTCAAAGGTGTCCTAGAATTTGATAACTTTTTCTTTTCATTTAAAAAAATTTCTCACCTAATACTGCTATGCTTATGAGATATATTCAACAAGTGTTAATATTAGCATTGTAGAACAAGCTCAATATTTTTACTAGACTTTTTTTTTAAATTTATTTTGGCTAAGAAATTTTTTGCAATCAAAATTGTAAAAACATTTCTATTTCTCGCATCCCTTTTTATTCCATCTTAATAATTAAAATAAAAAATACCCCAACTATAATATCTCTATATATAAGTTACCAATGTGTCTGTGTTTTTTTGCACCCTCCAGAGTACCCTAAATGACCTATAAAGCTGAAACCCTGCACACTTATTGTACAGCTCACGGGATGCAACAAAGCGTAGCCATATTTTCGATTAATTTTATTTTTTATTTTATGTTATTAGGTTTAATTTTTAAATATTCAAGTTAAGTCCACCAACAGGCGAATATACTAGTTAATAATAATACTAGTGAGAATAAAAAATTCTGTCTCAACATAAATACAAAAAGTTAAAAAGAATGGCGGTTCTAATTTAATGTGTTTTTTTTTATAAAAGGAGAAGGGGCGGCAAAGAGTAAGCAAAGAGGCTTAAAATGAACGTCCCAAAGCAGTAATTCCACCAATGCAGTTGGACCTTAATGAATTGGCTCAACGTCCACTGGAAGAGGACGATGTAACAAGGCGCAGTCCCCATATCATAATTCATGCGGCCTCCTGTAACTGTCTCTAGCCTACAAGTACTCTACTGTTCTGACTCACCCGGGCACGACACGTTGAGAGAGGAAGGGAGGGGATCAACTGGGCTAGTACTCTCTCTCTCTCTCTTTCATCCCTCCTGACATCGGAGCCATTTAGAAACGAGCAGGTCTGGCATTTCACTCTTGTTTTTCGTGGATGGGCGGGTGAGAGATGCAGTAGCGTGAATAGCAGGGTGGTCCTATTGTTGTCCTCCGTTGCACCCGAACATTTAGGTTCGCCTCTTGATGAGCTAACCTAGCTTTTCTCTGTGCTCATTTGTGCGTATCATGTGTTATGGCTCAGAAGCTTGTTTCACCTCAATAACCCACCCTCGTGGTAGTACAAAATTAACCAATTAGTGGTTACATATACAGTAGGGTAGCCTGGGACCAATAAATCTATTGGGTTAGTAATGACGAAACGCTGTTGTTTGTTTAATGCGAAGAGCTCGAAACCAAACAGAGTCACAATAAATCAGCAAATAGCTGTTAATGGCATAATTTGAATAATGTTTCTATTTTGTTTTTATTTAATTTTCATTATCAATAATTTGCATTTGTTTTCGAAACGATTTGACATATTTCAGCTTATTTTTTATATTTAAATTTTTAGAAGAAATTAAACTTATTGTTCAAACTTCTAACAATCAAATGTAAATACAAATATCATTTTGATGTATGAAATAGACTTTTGATTATATCTATGAAATCTTTACAATTTTATTTATTTAACTTTATGAAATTATCATTTCATATTTTATGATTTTATATGGTGGAATAGCAGGGGCAAACATAATGGCACTTAATGATATAAGCGTGATATTGAAACTAACATCTTAAGACATTGAGCCATTGAAAATCCCTCTCGATAGCATACTGATGACATAATAAATATGGCCATCCCCCTAAAACCTCATGATTTTAATTTCTTTGGAACTGCTAAGCCAAATACAAATTTGTATGCAACAAATGAAACTTACAATATCATTTTAGAACTAATATTGATTCAACTATTTTGTAAAAATACAAGCTGGAGAGGTTAGAAGCAATATTCACAAAAATACATCAACATTGTATCACATTTCCCCCCATATTTGTCAATTTTGTCACTATGTGGATTACTTTGTTGATGAAATACTATACCAATCAGAATGTAACTATGTTGTTTGTATTATTTAGTTTATTTACTGTTTGACAAAGTCATATTCTCTCTCGTATAATTTTTTTACTTTACATTTAAATGAAAACTGCACATGAAATGAAAGTATATTGTATAGTGTATTTTATGGCGTTGTGCAGTAAATAGCTACGATTTGGTTACATTCTCCCCGATATATTATTAAATCAACTTTCAATCTATTTGCCAGTTTATGAAGGACGGTAGAAGTTTATTTAATTAGTTAGAAAGAATATGTCACACGGCACCACAATGTTGTAGCTTACAGTATTCGTGGTGCGTCTGCCCTCTTTATGTGAACAACAAGAACAGGAAAGGGTTGGGAGGAGATATGCCCTTTCTTGGGCCTAATATGCCCTCAGACCACACCACTTCAACATACACAAGCTCACGCAGCTAGTCCACTCGGTTTGACAACGTAATTACTATTCATTATTGCTTTTCTGTCCAGTTCAGAAAATATTGCTGCTCTAATCACTTTTCCCAAAACCTTTAAAATTAGTAAACTAATTACTGACTGAGAGTAGTGAGGTTATGTTTAACTTGACCGTTTGGCATTTCGTCAATCTGTCCGTTGGGACTTTTGCTACGCGATAGCTGTCAAATGCTTGGATTAATCCTAACGAAATTTGAAAGGAACACTCTTTAAATATAAGCACTGTATATAGGGTATCTGAGTAACTGGGCTGTTGGGTCAGTAGTTTTATATTTTGTAGTATAACTAATGCAGTTCCCTACAATACCATACTAACTTTCGTATTGGACTACTGCCTAAATATTCCCCACTTTGTTGGTCAAATAGTCTAAGGGGTCACAAAAGACTAAACTGCAGATGACGAGGAGATCGGGGTGTACTGAAGGTGATTTTTCCCCTCTCCTTCCACATGGAAGCATAACATATATTTTATGTTAACTTTAGCAGGATTTATGAGTTTTAGTGAAGGACGTAATGGAGTGTCACCTGGTCTCCCTTTCTAAAATAAGGGTACAATATATATTGTGTTTTTTAGTATTTACGAATCTTAAAAACTATCAGTAAAGAACAGGACAAATTGTAAAAGATCTCCCCGAACAGAGTTACAATTTTTAAGTGACAGTGAGAGTGACCTTGGCCGATTTCTTTCTTAGAAGGGAAATTGTCCAAGAGGACGCGGTGAGGCTTGCAAGAAGCTTTCGTGTACCCGTCTCGGTGGCTTAGCTAGCTGGCGCGCTTGTCTCGTGTTGAGCTAGACTGCCGAGGACGGAGAGATCGAGGTTTGAATCTCGCTCGGGGGAACTGGGGGTGGTTTTCCCTAAATGGTTTTCCACTCTCCTTCAACGCAAATGAATTGTCACTTCAACTTACTTACATTGTTTATAATCAGTCTCACTCTTTCATAAAACAGAAATAAAGTGTGGAATAAATTAATCCTTAATAATAATTAATTAATAATATTTATGTTATCTTTCATCTAAATCTAACCGAGTCTAGTCGTTTGCAGGGAACGTAAGACTACCTGACGCCCAAACACAATCTATTTAAATATTTAAATCTAGTGCTACGATTTAATATTTTTTTAGCACTGCGTCTTACTACCTGTTCAGGTTATAAGCCGATGTCCTAATTACACTAATTGATTAGGGATTGGGAAGGCTTAATTTAGAGGAAGTTCACCCACACTTGTGTGGAGGGAGAGTGGAAAACCATTTAGGAAAACCACCCTCAGTGCACCCGACCGGGATCGAACCCTGATTTCCCCGTCTTCGGTAGTATATTTCAACATAAGATTAGAATGTTAGACCATGTGGCCACCGAATCGGATGAGAGATATAAACTGACGCACGTGAATCCAGGGAGAACAGGCTGTATACTAACCCAGCCATCATTCGAACCAAAGAAGCCGGGACGAATACAACCACGTGTGGTTAGAACTTCCTTTAAATTCAACCTTTCTCATACCTAACACATTAGCTTAAATTATATAAATGGTTATAGCATTAATGGGTAGTAAGATGTGGTGCTAAAAATAATCACATCCGAGTGGTGAGGTTACTTGTAAATCCCTCTTGTATTCTTGGGAATTCACTTTCCTCTCACGCTCGTCTTCATTAAGTTGACAAATCGTGGAATAGTTTGTGGTTCCAAGGTGGAGTTGACAGTCACTCAGAAAAATTTCTCCCCTCGAAAGTATTTCCTTCACAAGTAGTTTATAAAAACATTTCACCCCTTTCAAATTAACCCCACACCCTTTCACCAACCCTCCCTTCGAAATTATTTCCTTCACAAACAGTTCCTAAAAACAGTTCACCCCTTTCAAACTCCCACAAACACACACCCTCCCTAACCCTCTCCTAGAAAGTATCTCCATTACAAGGAGTTCCTAAAAACAGTCTAACCATTTCAAACCTCCCAAACACCCCTTTCTCAGTCCTCTCCTGGAAAGTATTTCTTGCACAAGTAATTCCTAAAAAAGGTTAACCCCTTTTAAACCTTCCCCAATAACCTTACTATGCACATTACTTTCATGAACAAAGGTTAAATAATTTCATGTTTACGCTTGACTTCATATGATTTATACAGGGTGGGCCGGAAAAAATAAGATGATTAGTAGCTTGAAAATCAACACTTTAATTTAAAACTAAATATTCACTAGCTGAATGAAAGCTAACACTACATACCACACTTTTTCACTTAATGATGATAATGTCACTGAGGTGAGCTCCACCGGACGTCAGGCAAACCTCAGCAAGTTATTCATCACTTTCCTCAGCATAAATTGTCTAAATGTTTCTGCCCCACTCTGTATTAAAATATACCATTTACATTTGTGACAATAATAATATATTATATATCATAATAATAGTTTTTTTAACACCACGTCTTACTACCCATCCGTGTTATACGCTTATCCACAAATTACTCTAGTGCTAGTGGTTTTAGGGATTAGGAAGGTAATATATAGAGGAAGTGTACCTGGATTTTCATGGGGGGAGGGAGATTGGAAAATAGATTATGTAACAATCCCCCCAATTACACCCGACTGAGATTCGAATCTCAAGCTCCCCGTCATCGGCAATCTAGTCTAATCCGAGAGTAGAACTTTAGACCACGCGGTCACTGAAGTTGGTCTAGTAATTGTTAAGATAAAGACCAAAACCTTTTTAATTATGTAATGTGTTCCGTGTATGTGACATTCTGCACCGTTTTTGTACCATCATGCTGCGCCACCTTTAGCACTTCATTTGTCACCGTTTACATTCTTTATCACGATTCGCATAACTTGAGGTTATTTATGTTATAATCCTACTACGTATGTTGGAGTGGATACTGACCCTGCTAACACTCCTAAGACACGCCACTGACACTAGCAGTGACAAAGTCCCAGCGCTTTCGTTAAAAATTGGTGATAACAGGTGTTGTCAGGAGACAAGAGAATAATTCGGGTACATTCTGTGTTATGAAAGGACGTTAATTATGTAGTATTTTAATTACTGGGAACAATAATGAAATAATCACTCTCTCGTAATGCACAGTTTTGTACCTTGGGTTGTTGTTCATCTAATTTGACCGCACCCATAGTGTACCCCTACACTTATATCCACAACACTAGTCCTGGTCTGAAGAACTGTTCTAATCAAAACTAAAAACACGACTGCCCGTCTGGAGGAATGAACCCCTGACGCTCTACAGAGCCATTTCGTGGTGAGTGCCGCGTACCTCTGCTATCACATCGTGACGTACACGTCACAAATTGGGTCAATATATACCTTTGTGGATGTATTAAATACCAATTTTCTATAAATAAATAAAAATATTACAGTAATAAGATTACTTTTAGACAAAATAAGTACATTTTATTTGGAACACGAATTGCAGTGACTGAACTTATAGGTTGAGAATCTGAGGTTTGGCTCTGATGTTCTTCCCATATACCCGGAGTTGAGGCATGCACTCACTCCTTAGGTCGGTAAGTGCTGGGAGAAAGCACATGTCCTAAGGAAGTCCTGAAAGTGCGGAAGTTTCCCATTGTTTTATCACTGGATTTTTACGAGCGAGTGAGAAAGACCCTACCATCTTTGCCGGAAAGTATTTTCTCATAACTTCCAGGGATTTTATACATGCCACAATTGGAAAGAAGACCGATGGTTTTACCTACCCTTCAAAGGAAGCTGTTGCACGGCTTTTCATAGCACAGTAAAAATCCTTCGACCTTGGCCGGGTTTGAACCCGTGAAAATCGGGTCTTGAGGAAAGCACTTTACCCCATGACTACCGAGGCCCCCATACTTTATTTTGTGACATTTAAATTGTGTTTTTTAAATGTTTCAACATATCTTCATTATTTAAAATATTTAAAAAATAAAGGCTATTTAAAAAATAGTATTTCCTTAAGAAAGTCAACGTTTCAAAAAATCTCTTGACTGTTCACTTAGCATGTTGTTTTTGTTCTGTCTCGTTAGGTCTTGCTTGATTTGAAATGTTAGATTTCAACTCCTCAGCCTAAACGGAACTTTCATCGACAAGTTTGAATTTTTTAAATTTCACATGCAAGTGGGTTACTATTTCTTTCTCAATTTTTTTTAGATACCTAATTGCTGACACTCAGTGCCTCGATTATATAAACATAATAATTACGACACCATGACCAATCTTGGATTCAATCATAATTATGCTCAACACATAATATAATTTGCGAGAGCCGTTATATTACGCTTTGCCAAGGTTTGGAAAAGCTTTTATGGTCATTTCAAAAGTCCTTTAAAGGGTGTTTTGGCTTCTATCCCTAATATAACTCGATGTTCTTGGCGACGGAGAATTTTGGAGCTCACCCAACATGAGCTTAAATGTAATAATTAATTGGATTCACTCATGTCAGTCGGCTTAGGATTTTTTCAGAAACTCAGATTTCTGACACAAGTAATGCCACATTACTGTGGTTTTTACATACATTGTGTTGTATTCCTTCAAACATAGATTGAATCTCGCATATCTCTGATAGTTGATAAATTTTGCAATAATACCATAGGAGAGATTAATGGTCATATGTATATTGTAATCGGACGCAACTTATTTCACTAGAGGTCTTGGGTTCAGATCTGTACTGGTTCAATGCAATGATCGCTCTCGATACGAGTGTGCTGCTTATACATGGGAGCTAGAGTCTCTTGCCTTGTATTTTGGCGAAAGCGGCTGATATGGCAGTATATAAAGTGTATTAACGTCAACATTGTTTTATGGATGTGAAGCGTGGGTTTATTAGGAGAAATACAAGAGCAAGGTGAATGCGGTTGGAATGAGATATAAAAAAAAATGAATGTGGAAAAACGCGTATGGACATAGTCAGTGATGAATAGGTGCTGAAGGAGTACTGTTTGAAAGGTAATTCAATAGTTAAATGTGAAAGAAGCGTGCTACGTTGGTTTCGGCATCTTGAGAGGACGAGAGTGGCTTGAGTGACGAAGCAAACATATGAAGGTAGAGTGTGTGTGGATCAAAAGAAAGGGTAGGCCATATAGGACCAGGTTAAATGTTGAAAACGACTGTGGGAAAAGGAGAAACATTAAGAATTTTAAGAATAAAGACTCGGTGTACGGATGTTGTTGAAGCGAAGGGAGTATGCTAGGATAGGGAAGTGTGTAGAACGTTAGTGAGGATGGATTAAAAACGGAGTTGCTGTTTTTGATCAATATGCAAAGTTTATTGCCTACCCCGTAAGGGAACAGCTTGATTATGTATGTATGTATGTATGTATGTATGTATGTATGTATGTATGTATGTATGTATGTATGTATGTATGTATGTAATGTATATCCAGTTATTAATTAGTTGATTTATTTAGATACATAATTAGGATTACCATGTTAAGAATAACTACTTCTTTTACATCTTTTATGCTAAAAAACAATTTGGTGTCACATATACAAAGTGTTTAACTGTGAAAAAGTGAGTCCAAGTTATTAAGTCACCCCCCACTTAGTGACACACTTTAGTAGTCAGACCTAGTACGCATCAAGTGCGGTGCTATACTAAATACAAGCCTACATTACCTAAGCTTGAATGGAATGAACGAGTTTCGTATATGAAACTGGCCGATAATATTCTGGTCTAAGTAGGTGCCATCCTGTATATAGCATAGTGCCACACTTGAAGCGTACTATGTCTAACTATGAAACTGGCCTTGTGACTAACCAAACGCTATGTCCTTACAAAATTTCCTCTTGGGATTCCATTGCGATCTCGATAGTCTCTAGGAAGGTTGCACCAATAGCGAGTCAACCCTTGACGATTTATCCTTTATAATAAATCGTGTCACAGGGCCAGATCCAGGATTTTCGTGAGGGTGGAGTGCATGGCCAGGATTTTCGTGAGGGGACAGGGGGATGTGGCATGGGCGTATCCAGGAATTTTTTTCCGGGGGGAGGGGGATATGAAATGAAATTTCTAAAAATAGATATAAAGCTCTAGGTTTTGAGTTTACACAATAATTAATTTAAAATTCTATTTTTTACCCCCTGTGGCAGTTTTAAATATTTTTTTACATTATACTTTTTATTCCCTTGAAATAGATTGTTTGGGCTATCTGATTTACAATAATGAAAATTAGCTTAAAAATTAATTTAGTCCTGGAGGACCAGTTTAATTTATCGTCATCATAAATAAGGTATTTATAAGCTTTTTCATTTATTTAATATTTCTTATATTATCTCCTAATTTCTTTGGACTATTTACATTTCTAATGTCTAAATTTATTAAACTTATAATTTTACTAACATATCTCTATACAATATTTCACAATACATTGGTTTTCCTCAGACCTGAAGATGGTGTAACATTTAACACCGAAACATGTTAAAGAAAATTAAGGCTCAAATAAGAAGAAGGGAATAAAATAATAACAAAGAAGATTTTATTTTATTAGTTTTGTTAATTTTTTTAATTGTTATTGTTAATTCTACCCAGAAGATTTCTTGAAGGGGGGCCACGTGTCCTCCACGTCTCCCCTTTGGATCCGCTCCTGACGTATCAAGGGCTTTACTTGCACTTAAAAAAACTATTGTAACCCAGTATATATGGTGGGAGTATTTTCTGACGGCCATTTCTTTTGACAATATTTGAGGATTTTTTTTATGCCAGGGCAATAAACAGCTACCAACAGAACAGATATTGTTTCCGTGACCAGCAATTCTTTTTGTCCTGGGTCTTGAAAAAGAGAAAGTGATGGCTAACAAATCCTATATTGGGGGCGGTAATTCTATAGGATTGGGTGTATTCCATAAAATATTTTACACTACAATATATAAAATCCTGGTATAGCATTCTATATTTTTTACAAAAATGACGTTTTTGCTTATATCGGTGAATATATTAGAAAAAAATATTCAAATCAATCAATATAGACATATTACACTGTATTTTTACAACTATTTGAATCTTATTTATGAAATATGATATATTATAGGTAAATATAGGCTAGGTCTATGATGAAAACCAAAATATTTGTTTCACGCTTAGTAAAATTATTTGGAAATAACAGAATTATTGATTTATTATTACTGAAATCCTGTTAACAGTAAGCCTGATACTCACACCCTCTATTCGAAAAATGATGAGTATGTCAGGTTATGAAATATGTTCTGTTCATATCGTTACTACAGCCTTAATATTTCTTTTTGGATTTTAAGTTGAAATATTTCCCTTAGTTATTTCTCCTTAGATTTGAAGTTGATATCTATCCTTGGTGATAAAGTTTGACGTAAAACAAATTAATTATATATTAAATAATACATTAAATTAATAGAGAATAACCGTTTTTCACATGCTTTAAGACGTCACTATTGCAGTATGTCAAAATAAAAAATAAAATCTTTACTTTCTATGTACTCAATCGAATGCTTAGAATTTGAAATCAAAATCATTTGAGATGAGCTACTAAACTTAAAATCTTTGAGCTTCCACCATTATTGAAACGGATAATCTGATTGAAAAGCTATGTACAGTACATACGTTGCTAACCATATGCTCAAAAAAGGTTCCTGACAAATTTAGTTAAAATTTTTCAACGCATTTGATAGTTATCGCAGAATAAAGATCCGGACAGGCAGATGAAATGCCAAATGGGCAAGTTAAAACAGAGCCTCGCTACGATTGGTCAATTACTTTGTAGTTTATTGTAAAACAAATTTAAAAAATACTTTTTGTTATACATAATACTAATAATTATAAAAAGAATTCCACAAACTCGATAGAAAAATCAAT
>CABFWB010003067.1:70857-88734 GCA_902151455.1 Timema bartmani
GCCTTCAAGAGAGCAAGAGCTTACAGTCCCAGGGCCTTCAAGAGAGCAAGAGCTTTCCGTCCAAGGGCCCTCAAGAGAGCAAGAGCTTATCATCAAGAACAAGATAGTGATAATCCAAATTTGCCAAATCCAGTTAATCTATCATGCGATTGAAGATGAACAATAAGCGTACTTGTAGCCTTGTATGAATTATATGAATTAATTAAAAATTGTGTTTTTTACAAATTTCAGTGAATTGAAGATTGACAATAAGTGTAGGCTACCTATAGCATTGTACAAGTTAGATAAATTAATAAAAATGGCATTCATTTAAGAGTTTTAGGTTTTTATTTACTTTTTTCCTTAGGAGTAATCCCTATCTCACCCATGTGAGTCAATTCACTTGCCTTTTTGTGTTACGCGATTATTTATCAGAACCAATCACTCGCATAGTGCAAGAGATAGCTGTATTACATTTCCCTGGTCTTTTTTTATTCTCAAAAATGTTATTCCCTATAAAAGTACATGATTATTTTTACCCCCCTAAATAAAAACGTTTCTGCGCCACTGCCTATGTACTAATTACAATGATGGGTTAAGGATTAGGAAGGTTTAATTTAGAGAAAATGCACCCGTATTTGCGTGGAGGGAGGGTGGAACACCACTCAAGAAAACCACCCTAAGTGCACCCGACCAGGATTGAACCCCGATCTCCTCATCTTCAGCAATCTAGTCCAACACGAGATTAGCGCGTTAGATCACGTGGCCACCGAAGCGGGTTGGATTAAGTATTAAAATTTAGTTTTTTGTAATAGTGTAAAAGTGTATCTAGGACTGAGGATGAATATATTTAGGGGCTGGTATTTGAAAATGACACTTTTTTTTTAACTTTAATAGTTCCCACACAAACATTTACTAAGGTGTGATCTGGTCTCATTAATAAACGGTAACTTAGGATTTAAACAGCAATGTTCCACTTTTAATTTAAGCTATCTTGGTTGTTTACTTGTTTGGTGTCATTCTTTAGTTTTTTTTTTATTATTTAATTTATTCACCCCTTCTTACTGCCTGCAAAAACTACACGCATTTTGACCACCCTGATAGAATATTGATGAGTTAGGTAGAATGTATATTAAATGCATCCAAATTTCCGTGAAAGAAGAGTTGGAAGCAATTTAAGGAAAAACATCATAAGTACACAAAGCTGGGATTTGAACCCAGACATTCCCATCACAATCAAACCAGAATGGATAATCCTAACATTGAGTCCTTTTTCCCACCGTTACTTTGATTTAAGATTAAAGATTAGTCATTGGCAAAACGTTGAAAAGTTGATCCTTTAGATATGCATTACTAGGTGTCATTATTTAATAAAATAAATTAGCCTTATGTTTAAAATTTAAAATAAACTTCCAATATGCCTCGCCCTAAATGAAATGGTCACAACAAAAAGATAATAGATCAAGCCTTGTCAACATATTGTGTGTATCACGATTTTGGTATGAAGCCTGTTCTGGAAGGCCTTATGTCGTACCAGAATCCTACTGTACAGTAGCATTTTGGTAGGATGAAAGGCCTTCCAGAAAGACTTCATACTACCGTTCTCTAAGGCCTTATTTCATACCGGAATCTTACTAAACCGTTATTATCTGGTACAAAATAAGACTTTCTAGAATAGGCTTCCTACCAAAATCGGCGTATAATTATCATATATTTAATTTACCCGCTTCGGTGGCCGCATGGTCTAAGGCGCTACTCTCTCAGTAGACTAGACTGCCGATAACGGGGAGATCGAGGTTCGAATCTCGGTTGGATGTATGGAGGGTAGTTTTTCTAAAATTGTTTTCTACTCTTCCTCCAAGCAAATGAGGGTACACTTCATCTAAATATAACCTTCCTAATTCTTATAGCCATTAGCGTAATTAGTACATAAGCGTATGACCCAAATGGGTAGTAAGATGCAGGGCTAAAAAAGATCATTAGTCTTTCCCAAACCTCAAATATTTCAATTCACATATTTTTTATGATGCCTAGGTCCTAACTAATATGGTGAGCCAATATTTATTACATAAATTCATTCTTTCTCTCAACTTTTGTGTTTTAAGTAGTTTAAGTAGTTTAAGTAATTTATATATTTTTTGAACTACGTCTTACTACCCATCTTTGTTATCCATATATCCACATCTATTAATGTTTACAGCCTATGGTCAGTTTTTTATTCAAGCCATATATTTTCCACTACCAGCTTGCTAGGTCTGTCGTGGCTTCTTATGCCTTATAATCTAACATAAGACTAGGACAGGCACAACATCCAGTCCCCAGCTGTTAATTAATCACTGTGAAAGGGTAAGCCCACACTTCACCAATTATAATTTTTTTCAGCCATGCAGGAAATCGAACCCAGGATCCTTAGCTCGGAAGACAGACACGCTACCGATTGAGTTAAGGTGTTGGATCCTATTATCCAAATATCTACACAGTAGAAATAAATATGAATAGACCATTTTTGAAGAAATATACCCGTATTTGCGTGGAGTGAAATTGGAAGGCTATGAAAAAAAAAATCGTGGCGCCCAGCCGCAATTCAAGCCCCGAACTCCCCATCACCGGAAAACTAGACCAGACGAGACTGTAGGCATAGCTCACTTGTAGACACAGGTGCAGTTACGATTAAATTTAAATTAAATTTCACGATTGTTAAAATAACATTTATAAGGTTAAGAGTAGTTATAAAACTTGTCCTCCGTGCATGTTAAAACCATTATATATCTTTCTACTAGAATCACCTTATAACGAGTTCAGGAATGAGTAAAAGATTGATGCGTCTTTGGGTGCCATAGCAACGCGGCATTTTCCCTCCCAAGATATGGGTGCACTTGGTTGCCATGGAACGTTTGTCATCTCTCATGGTCATGGTGACAGTGGAAACTCAATAGGGTGAACCACGAGTTGTACCCAGGGGCTAAGAGATAGATGTGTGTTGAGGGGTCGTCGCGAAAGGGGGATCGTAGCAGAAGTTTCACTGAAATACATTGGATGCCACTTGAGGTCTTTGGATTCCCTCAAATGTTATAAAATTAAAAAAAAAAGACGCACTCATTTAATGCTGTGCTTATATTCATGCATAATGCATAGTCAATTAACAAAAAGTGCATTGCACATGATGCTAATAAATTAGAAACCCATTTCTTTCAACGATAACGTCACAACCTAAGCATAGTCAATAATTTATAATTAATCTAATTGATATAACTTTAACCTTTTATAGGCGTATAAGTCAAACGGGCATAAGACGAGGTGCTAAAAAAAATTAACATTTTATGTTTTATGCATTGATTTGAGCATAGGCAACCCTTAGATTGTTTACGTTCCTTACCCGCTTCGGTGGCCGCATGGTCTTAAGACGTCACTCTCGCAATTGATTGGACTGCTAATGACAGGAGGTAGGAATTTGAATCCCGGTCAGGTGTATTTAATGCAGTTTTTCCTTAATGGCTTTCAACTATTACTTCACGCAAATACGGATACGCTTCTTCTAAATTTAACCTTCCTCAACCCTGATATACTAACGTAATTTGTATTATTATATCCGTATAGTCTGAACGGATAGTAAAATGCAGTGTTAAAAAAAATGTATGTATAAGTAAATGAAAATGCGTGTTTAGGCTATAAGCTAATTAAAATAGCAGTATAGGGGTAGTATCACACACTTAAGATTTCTTAGTTTAATTTTTAATTTTACTAAGTGAGAATAAGACAAGTGGCATGTCAAAATAAAATTTCGACATCCATTCATTTATTAAATTTATTAACATAGCTTATAGAAAGTATGCTTGTCACTAGTGTAATAATTAAATATATTGCCTAGTCTTGTTTCTAAAAATACCAACGGTTAGTAATGGACGCAATAAAATATTCAAATTTTTTAGTCAAATGTGTACTACAAACTTTTATTACTGTATCAGTTTAATTTCTCACATTCATTGCATTTATAATAAATGGTGCGCTGCACCGTATATGCTTTCTCCCACGTTTATATTAATATAGACATTTATTAAAGACTCGTAAGATTTGTGAAGTGAAATAATAGGTCTATACATGTTTGTAAGTACACTACACCAAAAATTATAAATGAAATAATATACACTGTTACTCTATGGAATTAGGAACTAGGAACACTGTTACAGAAAATTGAGATAAGAGATACCTCTTTCTCTTTGTCCACCAAAGAGGATAAGAATCAAATTCATTCTCAAAGACCTGAATTATAAAGTATACATAATTATTTTCTCATAGCGCAGACACTATGGTTTTATAAAAATACATTTCAAATAAAATATTTTTATCTTTAATAGTAGACCTACTACAACTTTACAATGAGAAGTTATTTTGTATCTCAAATAGTTGTAGAGAAATGATGAAAATTGGAACATTTCCCCCAAGTAAAGTACCCTTAAAGTCATATTCATAAGAAAATGAGAACTTCCATCTTGTTTAAAATGATAAAGAGTTTTTAGTTATAAAATTTAATCAAAATCGTTAATGCCAGTTTCGAGAAACTCGATTTTTTCTCTTTTGACCTTCAGTAAACTACCCTTAAATTTAAGGTTGGATATCTAATTCCAAAAACCCTTGGGAGGACTTTATGAACATTCCAGATACCAAGCTTCAGCCCAATCGGTAAAATAGTTTCGGCTCTAGCCCGAGGTACACAGGTGGGCCTACAGACAGATGTACAGACAGACAGAGAGAAGGCATTGCGAAAACATTTTTTAGTTTCGGGGGGTCATGAAACGTCGACATTTATTAAAATCTCGGGCTTGATTTTTTTTGACGATCGCAATACTTTATCTCCGAGGTGTTAAGAGAACGCAAAAAGAATAATTTAACTATATGTTGGCAATTTTTGTTGACTCATCCTTAAAATAAGTCGCACTTTGATGGAATCCAAATAAAAAAGATTATCTTAATTTAGGTATAAAGTTTCTCAAATATACAGTAGGATCAGTGCTCAGAATATTAATTTTATTCATTCAATTTCACTATTGAATAAAATACATTTTTAAAAGAATCTTGGGTCCAAATAGATACCTATATACATCCCACCACAAGGACTCTAGTTGATTTAACAAACCTATTACAAGGAATTTTCAAACTTTATTTTCCCTACTTGTAAAGCCTTGACATCAACATTAAAGTCTAGGGCTCGTGGAGAGGCATCGATCAATAACCTTTCTTGGAAAGAGAGAGAAAGAGATTTCAGAAAAGGGAAAAAAACAGGGGGTTAAAAAACAATTCATTATCTCCCTGTTATTTTAAAAGTTCGACGGATGCAGTATAGAAGCACCCCGTTCGTTTTGTCTACGGCTAATACGAATGAGAAACAGGGTAATTGGGGAGGAAATCAAGAGGTTATCACATTCGCTCTCCATCACCTTCTCTAATCAAACCCCTCTTACCACTTTAAACCCATTAACCATTAGAAAAGCTGGATGAATTAACTAATGTACGCCACAGGTGTAAGAAGGGAATAGAAGATGAGGCAAATTCTATTGAAAAATTAACTTCCACACTGTTAAGGGATAGTAGAAGAAACTACAGGGCTTTAATATTCACCAACCGTTTGCACATGTTTCTTTTCTGATGCAATTATGAGCAAAGATAATTTCAAATGCAGGAACTAATTGGTGACTACCGATTTACGTGAGAATCTCACGACTTTGATGTCTACAATATAGCTAATTGATATTGTATTGCACAAAGTAGTCACAATTAATGTGCCTTATTATAATTTTATATTTTATTTGTATATGTTGCTGCCTCTTCTAAGAAGGTCATCCTACTGCTACAAACTAAATTATATTTGCTATCATGGGCGTTTATATCGTTATTCTGACAACGTTTAGCGTAACTACGACTCGTATGGAATACCTGACTTTCTTTTTGCGTTCAATCTATTGCCCGGAGCAGCAGGATTTTGTGGAATAGTCACGTACTCACATTATTTAACGTTCTCACATCGGATTGGTGCAAAGCGTTTACCATAGTGTTATAAAAAAAGAAGGATAAATATACCACAGTGATACTTGAGCAAACTAGCAGAGTTTTTTAAATTACCACTTTTAACCTAAAAAAAAACCTAATTCGTGGGGCAGTAACGTGTAATGACACCCTTGATTTACCAAAAAGCACACTGAAGGCATACCTATAGTTTAATGCATCAGCTCAGGATGATTTTACTTGAAAACTACATATAAAAAGCACAGCAAGCTGTGGCATTTACGTTGCACTGCAATGGCATTCCATAAAGTCCATAAAATACTTGTATCTTGTGATTTCAACGGACTGTTATAGTCAGCGAAAAAGTTTAAACTTGTTGCACTTATGAAATTGTTGTGGCTGTCACTAATCCTTTAGACACGGCTACAAACACACTGCACCAACTCAGCTAAGACTTAGCGGCGAAGACCCTCCATGCGGTTTTGTAGAAGGGACAGTTTCAATTTAACCATATGATTAGTTACCAACCTCGCTCGAATACGGATTATAGAGATATAAAGCAAAGTTTCCGTAAATACCGCAATAACCGGGCAGATGAGTGTCTGGAAAGGTGTTACTCTCATCTGTTGGAGTTATTTCAGTGGAGCCATAAAAAGAGATTGGGATAAGGGAAATTACCAGTTGTTCGTGTATTTTTTATTTATCTATATTACCCTCTTTTAATATAGTTGGATTAAAATATTTCTATAACCCAGATTTTGTGATGGTGATATTCTTACTTTAAAATATAGTATATAATTGATTTTTCCAGTACGTCTATATGATGTAATCATGTATTAGATGGTAATGTAGTTATATAAAATAAGGCTTTTAAAACTCTATTGATAACAGAGAATATAATCTCAGCCCAAAGATTTTGTGGCCATACATTATATGTTAGGTACTTTTACGCCTTCCAATTTACTTTATAAAATTAACTATAAACCAAAGTTTTAATATCAAGAACTCAAATTAACTCTTTGAGTAAGTCAATAGTATTGGTACACATGCGAAGAGCATCATAACAATACAAAATCTTCTCAACGAACGGAAGTTATCTTTAAGAATGTTTACTAATTGTTAAAACATGAATAGTATAATTTTTTCAACATTATAATTTAAATATATGATCTAACGCTTATTGCAAATATTATACTATTAATAAAGCAGTTATCGCTTATGATTCCCTCAACTTATAAGTAAAGTATCTTAAGTTGTTTAGTATTATTTAATTGTGGCCACTGTACGATGGACGAGTGAAAGTGGTTTAAGTTGAGATATAAATAATTAGTAGCAGAAAAGGAATACATCCATATAAGAACCACTTGTAGCTGTGTGAGTCAAACTTAGTTATAGTGATGGATCAAACAGCTAAGCTATTATATTTGTTAATTACGTTTATAGCCGTATCTAAATATCTTATTCTCTAAATAGAAAAATAACACCTGGACACGAGAATCAAACCCGGGACCTTTGGCTTAGTACGCTGATGCTTTACCTACTGAGCTATACAGGAATCCTCCCGAACCCAGGGTCATTCCCCACTCATATTTGAAGGCCAAATTTGTGATGGACGTGTGGAAATCGTCGGCTACAAATGAGTGATCAATTAAGATCACGAGCTATCATAAATACCGTAGCCACCATCGATTGGTTAGTTGGATTTTTAGATAATTATTTGATATTAGCAACATTATGGCCAATGTAGATTTTTTTAAAATAAATTTAAGATTTTTGTTGAATTTTTTGGCAGAGACTTATATGAAGTACGAATTTTTAGTTAGTGAAATTTGAGGTAGAATATATTGTGATTGTACTTGTCAAACCCTTTTATATTTCTAATGTTTTATAAGGAGATGCCACTATTTTTTGTTGATAGAATGAATATAAAGAGTTTTAGGTGGATATCCACTATTTTTTGTTGATAAGATTAATTTTAAAAGTTTTAGGGGTATATCATTATTTTTTGTTGATAAAATTAATATAAAAAGTTTTCGAAGGATATCACTATTTTTTATTGACAGAATTAATATAAAAAGTTTTAAGGGGCTATCACTATTTTTTGTTAATAGAATTAATATAAAAATTATATATATATGTATGTGTGTGTGCTCTATTACAAGAATTTCACCTGTTATATTAAATGAAAATAATGAAGTGTTTGGTGATTATTCTCCTCTTTATCTTGGCCATAGAGGCTCTTACGATAGATAACTCTCACTCACAGAACCTCTGGGTAGCTAACGCACCTTACTCATACATAAGTAAATGACCACAAGCCCCCGAGCTCTCCAACAATAACACATAATAATATACACACATCAAGAAACACAAATAACCAAATACTTAGAAATGTTAACCTCCTGTAGAGCATTAGATATTTGATCAAGGAAAATAAATTAATACACAATAAACCATTATTAGGTATTGGTATTATATTATTATTATTATTATTATTATTATTATTATTATTATTATTATCATCATAATCATCAAGCAGAATAAACTCAATTCAAAATTTTCTTCCTATGGTGTACAAAACTAAATGTAAATGTTATAATTAAAGATGGAATTAAATGAACAATAAGATATTGGTAGCTATCATGAAAATTATATTATTGAGTGTATACGCATAATATACTCAAATTTAGAACAATATTAATGTATTATCGAAGACATAATAGTATACTGTTATTAAGTTCAATATTTAAGAATAAAGAATTGTTCTAATCTCCCCATTAATGTTTCTTCAATGGTAAAACAAATGATCCTATTAAAATATATCTTCTGACACTCATAAAACATTAACTCGCAAATAACAATATGTATATCTGTACATTTAAACTAAAGATTAGCTAGATATATATATATATATATATCTCTTAGAATTATAGCTTGGTTTAAAAGTCGAAGCAGTTCTTATCATTACTAAAGTATTAAGATTTCTCCTTAGATTTAAAGAAGACTTTAATTAACAGTGCATTATTTTCATAGAGAATAGCTTTTGTGGGTGTGCTTAGCATAAGATATGTGGGGTGATTTTTTTTTAACTTATATAGTCTACTTTTTATAGTTATTATTTGTGCTCTAGAATATGGTCATACATCCCAACACCTGGCTGCGCTTTCTGTAGGACTCAAATTGAACAATAAAAGGACGGGGTTGGGTCAACTTCTTTGGGTCTACTCGATGACTTCTGTCAATGTCGTCCAAGCCTATATTAGCAATATTCAACTAGTTGTGAATTATGTCCAACACTAAAACTTAGGTGGTTTCACCGCCTCTCTCTCAGAGATTCCAAAAATGCGAGCACTGTTTCGCCTTTAAGAATTCTCCCATTTCAAGTTATAAAACTCCATATCATGGATCTTTAGCTCACTGGTAAATTTCTTGTTCTATTCAATATCGAGTTGAAGAGTATATTAAGTGATCTCTTCCACGACTGCGCATGTCATGGCCTCCGTGAAAATGGTTACGAAAATATAGATACAGCAATATCTTTATTTTGATAACTCGATCTAGAACCAAGGCTTGTAAGTACACATTATTGTCTGCCTTGGTGCATTGAATACAATTTTTAAATTTGATACTAGTTGAAAGTAGCACACAAATGTGAAGTCAGAATTACTACTACTAATTAGACAATATTACTGAAACTGTTGTAACATAAGAACACGAGTTGAGACACACATAAATCAACCTTTTCCACCACCTTAATATCATCCGATCACTGGAACTAAAGAGTAACCAGACCAGTATATATTTTACCGTTGTCTGAATGTGCTTATTTGAATGGTTTTCCTTCAGTCTTAATCTCTAATAGTCTTATAATCTTAAGGTCTGAAATTCCCATAAAAATCAAATTATATGAAGGGATAAATTGACATTACATACATTTTGTATTAAAGGATAACGTGGTTCTTATCAATATTGTATCATGGGTAGGATGATAAGTGACTATTGAAAATAGTTTAAACTAATGCTTAAAGGGAAAAAAGTATAAGTAATACAAAATAAATTAGCGTTTTGAGGCTACAGCCATTTGCTCTAGCTTAAATAGACAGGTGGAAGTCCTTGTCACTGACGGACTACCGTCCATCTTTATGTCATCCTCGGTGGTCTTGGGTTAGAGTGCCCAATATTTGTGGGTTCAAGCTCAGCTGAGGTCGACGGATTTTTTTTGAGCGCTATAAGTCCGTAGTAAGGCTTTCTTTGGACTGGAAGTAGAGCTGTCGGTCCCATATCAATTGTGGCATGAAAAATAACCCTGAAAGGTATGTAAAAGTACTTTTCTGTAAAAATTGGTATGACCTTTCACTCTCGCTTATAGAAATTCAGTGTTGAAGGCAACCGGGAACCACCACACTTCCTGAACTCCCCTAGTATATAGTATTTCTACCAGGTAGTGAAGGCAGCACTAACCAGCCAAAGTTATGACTGTATGCCTATCTCCGGATGGATAGAAATTATATAAAGCCAAACTTTGGGTTGTTACTTAAGACAAAGATAGTTAAAATATTACAAACGTTACTACTTGTGTTGATTTACATTAAATAATATATATATATATATATTAATATACTATATACATCCTCCTTATTATAGTTTTACTTTTCTTTTAGCACCATGTCTTACTACCCGTTCAATTTATACGCAAGTTTGACTGTTGTTAAAAAAATATATGTTATTGGTTTTTATAAAGTGTCAAATTTTTCCTTATTCTCAACTCAAATTTTACTACCTCACCAATTTTACCAGCAGAATACCTTAGAAAAAACTCACAAAAATGTGAACAGTGCACTAATAGAAAAGGAATATATTTCCTTATAAAAAAAATGCTGCCATTTTTTAGAGAAGAGTGTAAATATTTCAATGAAATGAAAACAACATAAATTACTGTGAGTATATCAAATAGCTCTCCACTCTATTATCTACTCAATTAGTAAATATTTTATTTTAATATCAAACATTAACTTTCATCTTAATTATTGGAATTCTATCATATATAATAGCTGCTTTCCTTTAAACAAAACACTATGCATTTTTAATGTTAATTTTTCTCACCTCTGCTACTTGAAACGTTAAGTTGATGCAATTTTGATTTTAAACAAGTCAAATAAGTCCGTGCCAAAAAGTTAGCACGGGAAATAATGATTTTTTTTTACAAAGAATATATTCTATATTATAATGTTTAGTTATATTTTAAAATATAATTTGTTATTTGTTTGAACTCTATTTCCGTGCCTCATTTATGTGTTATTTGTGTAAATATAGTTTCATATGAAACAAATATTTATAAATATATAATAAATAAAATTGTGCCTGTCTGAATTGTTTATGTGATTTTTAAAATAAACCTAAACTTAGGTAACGAAGTTTAAAATAAAAATATTCACAAGATTAAATACTATAAACTATCTTATTATTTTGCCTCATTAGCGGAGATAGCTGATAAAGATTAAGATGGCAAGCTACATTAAAAATTTAAAAAATCGAGTAAATAAAGAATTTTTTCCACAATCGAACTAAATGTGACCCTTTTGGAAAATGACTGTACTAACTCTTCTTGCAACCACATGAACACCGATGGATTGATAAGTCCACCAAAGGGACCAAGATGGAGTAGGACTATCAAAGTCAGTCACTTTAGGTAAGTAAGAGAGGATTTATGTCGATTCAGGGAGTTAATAGCTATGGATGTAAATCGCCTCGGGAGATTGAAATAGCTGAAACTTGACTCGACTTAGGAACTGAGAACGAGACCACTAAGCCAAGAGATGACCAAATCTTGACTGAGATACTCACATGCTTATAATGCCCTTATGATACCCTTGCCAATGGCACATACTTTAATTAATTGTAAATAACATATTTCCTTCAACAATACAAATAGTTACCTTCTTTGGTGGCCACATGGTCTAAGGTGTCATTCTCGTGTTATACTTGACTGCCGATGACAGGGAGAGTGGGTTTTGAATCGGATGTACTGAGTGTGGTTTTTCCATAATGATTTTTCACTCTCCTTCTACGAATATGCGGGTACACATCCTCCAGATTCAACCTTCCTCATCACTAACGCATTGTCATAATTAGTATAGATACGTATAACCTGAACGGGTAGTAAGACGAGGTGCGAAAAACCCCACAGTAGTCTACTAGCACCCTTACCATGTATGTAGTTGACCCGCTTCAATGGCTGCATAGTCTATGACGTAACTCTTGCAATAGGATCGACTGCAAATGACGGAAAGATTGGAGTTCGAATCCTGGTCAGGTGAACTGAGGGTGGTTATTCCTAAAACATTTTCAACTGCCCTCCAAGAAAATGCTGGTTCATGTCCACTAAATTAATCGTTTCTCATCACTAGCACATTAGCGTAACTAGTACGCATGCATACAAACCGAATGGGTAGTAAGACATGGTGCTAAAAACAATGTAAACGGTTATTTTAGTATGTTCACTTTTAACTCTCCTTTTCTTATACGTCCTGACTGAACAGGAGTGCGTGGAAGTAAATTAGAGAGTCAATACACTTTCTGATTTAGATTTTAAATCAATGTCAATAGTCTATATCACTTATTCCTTGCGCTGTCTTAACAGGATGGAAAACCTGTTCTGAAGATAAGCCAGTTAAAATTTCAGGACACAACAGATCAACTAAAAGTGTACATACCAATAAAGTTAATATACATTTCTTCCAGATGAATTATTAACAATTTTGGAAACAGAAGCCTTAGTAATAAAACGTCAAACAACTTCGTTATAGTAAAAGTGGTAATCTAAGATGAAGTCTGTTAAATTGTATCTTGATATTTCCTTAGGTTAAAGTGAAACCTTAATTTTATTCAATAAAGATAATATAAGCGCCATGCCACGTAATGATGATGGTTGGAGATTGATGGTGTCACAGGAAAAGTTTGAATGATAGCTAATTATATCCATGTAAGTGCAAATCCTAGACTCATGGGATTTTGCACGACCTATACTTGTATGGGTAAATATGATCACTGACCAAATGTGTTATTTAACGTAAGCCATTACATAAAAAAACTAATAATTGTGCCAGCATAACAAATTAGTGTAGCAACCACCGTCAGAATAAAGCAGAAAAGGATTCCATTAACTTGAGGAAGTTTTGGATAATAGCTTTATGGGTAATAGTGGGTAGGCTAAGAGAATAAAGGGGGAGAGACTCACTAAACTTTGTTAATGTAGCTTAGTAGTGGAATACAAAGCTCCAAAAGCCGATTGTGGCTATAGTGGTCCTACATTTTATGAGAGACAAATTTAAATCAAAATTACTAATTATTAGACTATGACTTTCTACTGTACCTCTTTTCAGGTTCAAGTGAATCCTATTAACGAAGCTCCCTTCCTGTTAGGTAGCAGAAAATTAAAATAGTATTTCCATTTCAATGTAATGAGATATAGCTTTGCGAACTTCAAATTTATGGTTTTCCAACGTGTCAAAATATTAATTTGGGTTATACATATTATATCTATGCTAATGGGATAGTGGTATGTTATAGTTTAGAATTATTTTATTTGCACTTGCGTGGAGAGAAAGGGGGAAAACGTTTAAGAAAAATATTCTCAGTACACATGGCTGGGCTTCGAACCCTTACCTTCCCGTCACCAGCATACCAGACTAGATCAGCTTGACGTTTAGTCCACGTTCCCATTGATGTGGTTTGAGTTTTAAAGCAAAAATATTAAAACTGATATATTCTTAAAATTCATCTAAAAATAGTCTTGCACTGTAAAAATTAAATTAGTTATTTTGAAATTGTTTTATTTCAATATGTTTAATTTTTAATTGTTTGCAGCCCAAATCACTGTGCACACCAATTAAATGTCAGTCTCGACTAGTTTGGTTTGCTGGCTACGGGTAGTTAAGATTCAATTCTTGACGGTTGAATGTTTTTCCTAGTTGGTTTTTCATTCTTCCTCTCCACAAATATGGGTGTATTTCTTCTTAGATTCTACCATCCTCATCTCTGCCTATTAGGTGTAAGGTGTAGCTAGATTCGCATAGCCCCAATGTGTAGTAGAACCTGAGGTAAAGGAATATTGTCTATATTTCAACCTAGTTGGTTTATTCATGAAAGTGGCATGTGGAAGTCCTCCTGCTAGGATGTAAAAAAAGGCCCTTGGAAGCAAATATATATCTAGAATAGGAAACAAGAAAAGTGTTATTGTAAATTTAAATGTATGCTGTGTATGGGTAAATATTAGAAGGAAACAATACGTGTGCTTGGCAGGTGAAAGGGGTGGATGTCAGAAGCAGGGTAACAAGTGGAGTAGCAGAAGAATCGACTCTTTACTCCCACCCCTCCTCCCCCTTTCTATTGCGGACATTGTCGATCGAGGACAAAGTTTGCTTCAAGGGATTGGTTCAGCTAAGCTCAGTAACATTATAATTTAGTTGATTTAGATTCAGTCAGGTTAGGTCAAACTTATTTGAATTAAACTACAGGGTTTTCCCGAGTTAAACGGCTAAACTTTGGGAAGTGGTAGTGGATCAAAAACCTAGTTCAAAATATATTCAGGATATTCGCTAGTTTTCGCTTTATTTTCGCACAAACAGCAAAAAACTACAAAAAAACAAAATAGGTAGGTATTAAATGACATATTTCATTTATGTATTTTGTTCAAATTTATGGCCTCCAGCCCGGAGAAAATCATTGCACATATCAATGACAGAACTTGTGGCTGATCGACAGTGTGCGACTGTTGTTTCCTAACACGCTTGCTTTATTCTTTGTCGTCATTAACAGACACTTCATACACTTTTTACTTTAGAGCTCCCCCATAAAAAAAAATCTAATGGCGTTAAATCTGGTGAATGTTCCAGCACTACCGATCCATCTTCCAGGAAAATTAATATTTAGCCACTGCTTAGGACCTCAGCAGAAAAAAGTGTTTTTATTTATAGTTTTTTGATGTTTGTGCGAAAAGGAAGCTAAAACAAGCAAGTCTTCAAAAGGAATTTTGAGTTAGTTTTTTGATCCACTACAAATTCCCAAAGTTTAGCCGGTCAACCCGGGAACATCCTGTAGATTAAGTATTGAGTAAACCCGCTTTTACATTGTAGTAGGGATAGACCACTAGCTTTTTTAAAAAAAGATTGTGGACCTTGCTTTAGTCAAAATCTGTTTGGATTGAGTATTTATTTATTATTTTTTGACTTAACTAAAACATATTTTTGAAGAAAAAAAAAATATTTCTCTTCTCTGGATTACCACCCCATAAATAATCATATCGATTTTTAAGTATGGCATCAATGTTTAATTTTAGCCTGTATTTAAGCAACATTATGTATTGATACAATGATATACTGATAATTAAGAAACTAAATTTTTCAGAACTTTAAATTTGACAGTAGTAAAAACTTATCGTGCAATCAGCACCGCATAATTATGTCCTAGAACTGGCAATCTAAACCAGCCTCTTATGGAAGTGATTATCCAAGAATATCCTTGGTATGTAGATACTATCAATAACTGACATTTCACTATCAAGAGAGCATAGTGTATCGGGTAAAATAAATACATTAAATGGTAATGACACAATCGCACACACATTCTCATATTAAATTATGTTATATACTGTGAATACTGTGAACTTATGCGTTAAGTCTTTGTGTGTTGTGTTTCTTAAAAATATTAATTTACCTAATTTATATAATTTGATTAAACTTATTCTTCACGTACAAATAACTTTTTTATATTCTTGACTTTCCTGCGATCCACCATTGTGACCAAATAAAACATCAAATGTTTCATTTTGGGCCCACCAGACTTTTTATTACAACAAAGAAACAACTATGCAATAGGCTGATAAAAACAAAAAGTAATGTAAATAAAATACCTAACTAGAATTTATATAGTCGTGGATAATTTGCTTTGATTATTAAATATGTATATTCCATTAAACTAGTGGTAGAATGATTATTTCGCGTAAGTAGTTAATGTAATGAAATCGTACATAATTTCACCTCGAGAGCATGATGAAATGCATGCGTCTCCAAACAAGAGAAAAAAAGTTTTAAAATTATGTTTGTCTTTTGGTTGTTTGTACCTAGAACTACAGCTGAAACAGTTAGTGAAATTAATTTTAACTTAATATTTGAATGTTATATGGAGCAGAAACTTAGACTCTTAAGAAGATGAAAAGTAAATACTTTGATAGCTTTGAAATATGGTTCTGGAGAAGGCTTGAAAAGATCAGGTGGGCAGACAGGGTGGCAATTGAAGTCCTAAGAAGAGTGAGTGAGAAGAGAACAATTTTTGACGTGATTCTTCGGTGCAAAGCAAACTGGATCGGAAAAGTTCTTCGTAGGGATTTTATTCTGTACGACGTCATTGAAGGAAAGGTTGAGGGAAAGAGGATCTTAAGAAGAAGGAGGATTCAAATATTGGATGATTTGAAAGAAAGAAGAAAATTATTGAGACCTAAAGGAGGAGACATAGGACAGGACACATTGGCGGTTTAAGTTCACTGATAAAAGGAATAAACCTGTCGTACCTAATAATAATATGGTCAGTTCTCAAGGAAAAATTGTGATTAAAATTCTAGCCCTAAAATAAGGATAGTTTATAAATGACTAATTTTTTTAGTTGGACTTTTTTAAATTGTTCAGGATGGATATTTTGGGAGTGGGGTAGTTAATTGATAATCTATTTTTGAAAATATTGGTTCCAAACTACAATAAACTAAATGAGAATGTGTGTGCGACAAACGCAGAATATGGGATCGGGAACGGGAGTGAAATTCTCCAAACTAACAAAGCCAAGGCGGGTTATAGGAGAGAACTAACGGGGCGAATACATCTCGCGTATTGGCTGGCGAACGCGGGACTGCAGCGTCGTCCCGCTTGGTTCACTGCATGCATTATTTTCCCGCGTTCCGCTAGTCGTTTTGGTTGCAAACGGTGGTGCTGTATGTGTGTGTTTTATCATCATGTCAATCACAGAATATTTATTAGAAATTGTTTACACTTACCCCGTACTTTGCGATTTAAGTAATAAAGCCTACAAGAACATCTAGAAGGACGTGATATGGAAAGAGATCTGGAAGGAATTAAACGTATCTGGTGATTAAATATTTTACATGTAACAGTCATTCTTTATTAATATCATGGACACATTGCTTTGTTCTTTCATCTTCATCTTCAGCTACAGAAAGTAACAGAAATATTTATTCATCTGACGAAGTACAAAAAACTACAAACGTAGTCTACACTTAATTAATAATGTAATGAATATACAGTACACTAAAACAAACTCAAGAGTAAGAGATCTACATACACCGATATCCTTCCTTGAACTATCGCGAATCGCTTAGTGTCGCTATGAGCACGCCCAATCCCGCCAAATTTTCCCCGCCATAAATTTCCGCGTTTGTTCTCGTTCCCGCTCTTGATCCCGCGTTGGTTTGCGCAGGATTTATTTTATTTATTTTACCTAAAACGCTCTCTTGATAATGGAATGTCAGTTATCGATAGGATCTACATACCAAGGGTATCCTTGAATAATCACTTCCATAAGAGGATGGCTTATATTGTCAGTTCTAGGACATAATTATGTGGTGCTGATAGCATGTCAAGTTTTTACGGCTGTCAAATTTATATTCCTGAAAAAATCCAGTTTCTTAATTATCAGTATATCATTATATAAATACATAATGTTGCTTAGATACAGGTTAAAACTAAACATTGATGCCACACTTAAGTTTCACAGCAAATAGCAAATAGCATGTATTTCGTTGTTTATTAAAATCCAGAAAAAAAGTACTGTTCCTGAGGGATAGAAAAAATAACTTTTAGACGGTCGTCCGGCATAACAACTCGGCCTACT